>CM047592.1:15264141-15298395 GCA_026184515.1 Peronosclerospora sorghi
GATTTGGCGATCTCAACACCTCAACTCAAGTACGTTTGGAACGTGCTATTCACTGGATTGGTCTTGGCGTGGAGATATCGTTTGTGGAGTTTCACGGGCATATTGGGTCTTTACGCGGACATATTGGCTTGTTTTAATATCGGTTGGAAACTAGACCGGTTTTGGTCTTATTTCGTATTGGTCAGGGGCTAGACCGGAACGGTCGGTCTACCCTCTATTATTTCGTATTGGTCAGGTCTTGATCGTTTGGACGATCGACCTATTGGAAGTTATCTCTTGGAAGTGTTTTTGGTCTGTTTGTGTCTGGGGTGAAGAGTTCCGCCCCAGAGATACCCTACCCAGATCGGTCTTCTATATTCAAGACCGCTTCGATCCAATCTGCGATCCCGATCCACCGAGTGTGTAACTAGCCATTCCATCGGGTACACAAGGTGAGATGGACACTAAACAATCGTACCAAGTGGGTTCTGATGACGACCGGTCGTCTGCTTGCAGCGGACGATCGGACCAGATATCGAGTGGTGGCCCGCGGAGTACCCCCTCCGAAAGTTGGAAGGCTGGGCGCGATGGTGGTAGTCAGGTTATCGATGCTAATGTTTTCGATTTCGAACTTGAGTCATCCACAATAGATGTGACGGCTGTGTCGATCACAGCGCCCGCGAATCTCATGTCGGAATTGCGCGACCTCCTCCTCCAATGCTCGATGCGGTGGGTACTCCACATTATCATGTGGAGCGTCTGATGGCGCGACGCCATCATCGGGGTCAAACCCAGTATCTGGTGAAGTGGAAGGGTTATCCACACTCACAGAGTTCGCGGGAGTCCGAGACTCCCCTACGGCAGGATTGCCGTAACGTCGTTGACGATTTCGAGCGGGAGAATCCCGCTGCGGGCCGACGACCAAAGGGGCGCGAGAAGCCCCTTCACTCCCAGTAGTTGGGAGTTCGCCGGAGGCAGATGTGGTGCTCACACTGTCCTCTGGCACCGCGGTGGGGGCAGGGGCGCTGGCGTAGCGCGCGCGATAAAGGGCACGTAATAGCTCAATCGCTTTGGCTCTGGCGAATGCCATGCTCAACGCCCTCTCCACCCAAGCGTCACGACGTGAATAGCTGTTGTGCAGCCCTTTAAAGCTGGGGAGGAGCTTCTCCCTTTCCGCCCAAGCGCGGAATTTCTTTTCTGCATCTTTGGCATTTTCTCCCGGAGAGAGAATGATAGGAACCTTGCGGAGGTTCCCAACAGGGGAACCCTGTGCCTGCCTGTCGAAGCGTTCTCGGTATGAGACGCTAGTGAACTGCTTTTTCGTGAGCAGTTGTTGCCGGTGTTTCTCCCGGCGTTCGCATTGATACGGCTGTTCAGCCGCAGGGACAGGGGTATAGAATGCTAAACAATTCTTTACCATACTCCTAGCCCATTTTGTAAGGTCACGAGGACCTTCAAAATTATATGCCGCCCGTGGCGGGCGTTTGGGGGCGCGTAACGCAGCCCTTAGTGCCTTTGCGACAAGTTGGGTTTCTTGAGCTGCGTCCAGCTCATTGGTGATGATCGCCTTCGGCGATCCGGATGTATCATCCGACATTGTCAGGGGTGGCGCACAAGCTAGTGCATTTTCCCCACGTGTGGGGAACGAATTGGGATCCCGACATCGCCGTTCGGCGTAGTCGTATCGGTCAGCTTTTGGGGAGATATCCCCAAGGGCATCCACCTCCGAGTCATCGGAATAGTTTCCATCCTTAGCACCACTAATGGTGCTCATGGTCAGCCAGTGGCTCTGGCAGTTGGAGTTCTCCAACTAAAATTGATTTATTGCGTAAGCAATAGTCTTGATGGGGGAGTATGTAACAGGGTTACATTCTGGTTACATTAGTATGTGTGGTGTACGTGAGTACACTACGGTTGGGGTCAGTATTGACCGGTACGAAAGGTTTGGACCATTAGTTATTTCAACCAATCAGGGCAGGAGCCCTTGGTGGGGGCGTGGCAGCCAGCCACGTGTTAGTACACAGGTGGTGTACACTACATTTTAGCTAGGTACGAATTTAGTAAATTCTACTTAGTATTACATATAGTTTACATTAGTTTAAATTAATTTAGGCTAATCACATATTAAATATACATTCAGTGTACATTTCACTCAAAGACTGTTGGACGCTCGACCTCGACCGGTCTCGCGCGTAGTGAGTGTAGTAGCGTAAGGGAAGTTCTTCCCTTAGCTACCCCCTTATTAAGGGAGCCTTGTGTTAAGGCGTTAGCTTGTGCTAACTAGTAAACCAAAGTGGGATCTAGGCACCGAGTAAAAGAGTTCTCTCTTACTAAGCCCTTTTATAAGGGCGTATCGGCTAAGTAGCGGCACATCGCCGCTTTAGGAAAATCTTTCTCTGTGCGCTAGCCGCACCGTGCGTGTACGCACCGGATACACAGCTCGCAGAAATACTCTTAGCAATTCCTTCCTCTTCGTCCCCAGCGTAACGGGTCTTCTCTTAGTCCAAACTAGTCTTGAATGATCTACAGACGCTTCTTGGAGACGAGGTGTTCGAAGCTACTCTTTTATTCAGGGTGAATAAGGATCTCGTTAGAGAGTGGTATGACGTGGCCCCACTAGTAGCCTCCAGATGATTGACGACAACAGAAGAAGCTACCTGAACTCTAATATATATTGCGAGCATCTCAAGTAGTTGTTGATATTATACTATTATACGGACGCAGAGTAATGCTACAATAGTACTTCTAACTCCTCCTCCAATGTTGTTGGTGTCCATTGCCCATCCTCACCTATCACGAGTACCACGTTCTATATTTACTCTGTTAATAGAGACTCAAGCTTTAGCACCTTCTTCCAATACCGATGCCGCAAGCATTATACCACGGCTTTTTGCTGCCACTGCTCTCCTTCTGCATGCTGCTACGGCAGTTTGCCTGATGTATCCACAAGTGCTACTGTACTGTACCCCTATCACAGATCTCTATAATAACTACCTCTCACGTACTCTGTAGCCGGTGCGTACACGCACGGTGCGGCTAGCGCACAGAGAAAGATTTTCCTAAAGCGGCGATGTGCCGCTACTTAGCCGATACGCCCTTATAAAAGGGCTTAGTAAGAGAGAACTCTCTTACTCGGGGCCAAGATTCCACTTTGGTTCACCAGTTATCACAAGCTAACGCCTTAACACAAGGCTCCCTTAATAAGGGGGTAGCTAAGGGAGAACTCCCCTTACGCTACTACACTCACTGCGCGCGCGACCGGTCGAGGTCGTGCGTCCAACAGTCTTTGAGTGAAATGTAAACTGAATGTATATTTAATATGTAATTAGCCTAAATTAATTTAAACTAATGTAAACTATATGTAATACTAAGTAGAATTTACTAAATTCGTACCTAGCTAAAATGTAGTGTACACCACCTGTGTACTAACACGTGGCTGGCTGCCACGCCCCCACCAAGGGCTCCTGCCCTGATTGGTTGAAATAACTAATGGTCCAAACCTTTCGTACCGGTCAATACTGACCCCAACCGTAGTGTACTCACGTACACCACACATACTAATGTAACCAGAATGCAACCCTGTTACATACTCTCCCATCAAGACTATTGCTTACGCAATAAATCAATTTTAGTTGGAGAACTCCAACTGCCAGAGCCACTGGCTGACCATGAGCACCATTAGTGGTGCTAAGGATGGAAACTATTCCGATGACTCGGAGGTGGATGCCCTTGGGGATATCTCCCCAAAGGCTGACCACTCCGACAGCGCCGAAGAGCGCTGTCGGTCATCCAATCTATTCCCCACACGTGGGGAAAACTCTCTAACTCGTGCGCCACCTTTACCAACTACGGATGATGCATCCGGGTCGCCGAAGGCGACCATCACCAATGAACCGTACACGGTTCGGGAAGCCCGACATGCCGTACTGGAACGGAAGGGACCTCGTGACCCTCAAAAGAAGGCTAAAAACGAGGTCAAGAGAGCTTTAGCCTCCTATACCCCTGGTCCAGCGGCTGTACTGTCTCGTGAAATC
Source organism: Peronosclerospora sorghi (assembly GCA_026184515.1). Taxonomy (NCBI): domain Eukaryota; phylum Oomycota; class Peronosporomycetes; order Peronosporales; family Peronosporaceae; genus Peronosclerospora; species Peronosclerospora sorghi. Next base: position 15,268,155 of record CM047592.1, read on the forward strand.
GCGCGCCGTAAACAACTCCGGGACAAACAGCTAAAGCCTAAGCAATTCACTGTCAAGTCCTACCGAGCGCGCCTCGGGAAAAAGGCACGCGGTGCCATTGTAGAGATCCTCCGCGAGGTTCCCTACGTTCTCCTACGGGACGAGAGTGTCGAGGACGCAGAACGGGCATTCCGCGCTTGGGCGGAGGGGGAGAAGCGCCTCCCCAACTTCGATGCGCTGTACAACAGCTTTGTGGTGGAGCGGCTGATCAAAGTTTTTTTAGGCTTGATCAGGCTGTACCACGGCGCCCGGACTGCAGACTGACGAAGGGGGTCCTCCGGTTGTCTTTGACTTCTTTTGTTTCTGATCACCTTGTGTACCCGACGGCTTAGGCGTGGGTCGCTCTCCGGGTGGAGGGGATGGCACACTACAATTCCTTGTAGCAAGACTGAGTTGACTTGTAAGAGTCGACTCATGCGATCAGGCGATTATCAGGCGCAATCAAGCCTGAACCACGTGCGATCAGGTGTGATCAACAGTGATCAGGCTTGGGCAGGCACTAAGAGTCGTCGATCAGCGGTGACCAGACTCGATCAGGTGCTAAAAGTCGCTGATCAGCTAGTTGGCGCGAGCAGCTGAGTGCGGGTCGCGAGTCGCGGCGTGTCGATCAGGTGATGATCGGCGAAGGGGTACTCGATCAGGCAGCGGAAATCTTCACTGCCCAATCACAGAGCCTCTTTAAGCTTAATCTGTCAATAGAATACCCAAAGTACCTTGTACTCCAAACTTAAGCTGTAGAGGAGGGTCGATCAGCGACGGGCTGATCGACGGTTTCCACTAAAATCCGCCTAGTGTTCCCGTGGGGCGCTTAAACCATCCGAACACTAGGGGCCAAAAACGTGGACCAATAGGGGAAGAGGTGAGAGCGCACTGCTCGATCACGTTCCCTAGACCAAAAAAACTTTAAAAGAAGAACCGTTGACACAGCGGGCGGAGTTGCGGGTGAGTTCTCACACTCTACGCCTACCGGTGGGCCAAAAACGCACTCAGTGCTCCCGCCCGGGACGTAGAGGTATTTATTAGAAGAAGGGAGGCCCTAAGTTGCCGTCCCTGTAAACGATCAGCCCGATCGTACGCAAAAGGAGAACTGTATTATTGCTTATATCCTAATATCTACCAAAAGCCTAATATCAGCCAATCAGAACTACCCATTCCTACGCATTTTGTCGACCATTGGACCTAATTCCTCCGCTTACCTTCGGGTTACCGTCAGGTAACCGTGCAAGTTGTCGCATCGTCTGTGACGTCCTATCCACGCCTCGTCCCTGTCCGCCACCGTTGTGTCAACAGTTGTACCGACTGGGGTACCAACTGTGGTACCGATTGTGGTGCCCACTATCGTACCACCTTTTGTACCGACTATTGTACCGACAAAATTTGTGGTACCCTCTACCACAGCTACGCCTACAGGGGTGTCTATAATTATGCCCCTAGTTACGCATCAATTTTACGGTACGCTTTACCACAGCTTTTCCGAACCCTACGTTCGGGTGGAGAGGGCTTTACGCTTGGCCTATGCCCAGGTCAAAGCGCAGGGGCAATTACCTGCCTCTTACTACACGCTCCCTGCTCTCGATGTGGTGCCGGAGAGCAATGCAAACTTTTCATCTTCCTCCGGCAAACTCCCAGCTACTAGGAGTGAAGGGGATTCTTCCGCCTCTTTGGTCGTTGACTCTCGGCGGGGTTCTCCCGCTCGAAAGCGTCAACGACGTCACGACATTCCTGCCGCAGGGGAGCCTCGGACTCCCACGAACTCTGGGAATGTGGATAACATTTCCACTTCACCAGGTACTGGGTCTCACCCCGGTGATGGCGTCGTGCCATCAGACGTTCCACATGGTAATGTGGAGTACCCTCCGTATCGAGGACTGGAGGGGGAGGTCGCGCTATGGCGACGTGAGTTCTACGAGCGCTGTGATCGACACAGCCGTCGCATCCAAGATACCCAGGAGGGACTCCGCGACGAGGGGAGTGCGAATGAACGCATCTAGGGGCGGCTTGTCTCCCTCGAGTATCTCGTCGCGGAGCTTCAGGGTCGCATTTCGACCCTGTCGAATATGTTCCGACCTGTCGTGCCTTACGTCTATCCGACTTCCCACCCTCCTCCAAGAGTGGACCCGCCTCCGGGTTCTGGTATGGCTTAAGCATACCCACATAGAAGGTTGGATGCGTACGCATCGCCTTCGGGATGTCCAAGGTATATACGACAAGCCCTTTCGGGCTAGTACCTTAAAATTCCCCACAAACCTGGGGCGCAGTTTATTTCGCAGCACGTTGGAAACTGCATGTGTAGGAAGATTCTTAGCGTTTAATAAAACACTTTCTCCTACTTTGTACACCTTTTCGTTACGCCGCCCCTTTCGGTCAGCCTGCTCCTTCTGCTTGTCTTGGCTTTCCACCATGGCATCGCAGACGTGTCGTAAGACACTAAGGCGCGTCGATAAGAACTGATCGATGTGTTTTCGTACAGATACAGGGATGGCATCAGGTAATAACTCCACCATCAAGCCCTTGGCCACACACACGTGGCGTCAACGGAACCCTCGGATTCACTAATCCGTTTACGTAAACGGGGTAAGCCCCGTAGATGCATGGACCGAATTTTTGATAGCAAATTCGGCTATCGGAAGCATCTCACTCCTACTCTTTGGAGAATCCGGACATAAACTCCGGAGAATATCCTCAACAACGCGATTAACGCTTTCCGTTTGCCCGTCCGTCTGCGGATGATCCGCAGTGGACATGAGGAGCTTGGAGCCCAGCGCCTTAAACAGCGCCCCCAAAACTGTCCCGTAAAACGGGGATCCCGATCCGATATAAGGGAATCAGGTAGACCATTCTGTCGAACAACACGGTCTAGGAACACTTTTGCTGTTCCTTGTCCATCAATGGACTCTGGCACCGCCGCCAGGTGAGCCATATTGCTCAAAAGGTCTACAAAGACCAATATTCAGGTGTAACGGCCTTATATTTCGGAAAACCGAAGATAAACCATACTAATGGATTTCCAACGTTCCGTTGGAACGGACAAGCTCGCCAAGGCGCGGCTAAATCTGCAGAGGGTTTGACCCTCTGACACGTCTCACAGGTGCGAATATACGCACCGACCCACTTATACATGTTGGGCCACCAATACAAAGCGCTTAAAACGCTGTAGGTCTTATCCCGACCTAAATGATCCCCGGTAGGGGCGTCATGTGCCTCAAAGAAGACTCTGTACTTTAGTTACTCATCATGAGGAACAACCACCCGCGGAGTGTCCTCCGCGCTCGTGCTATAATTTAGCAGACCGTCACAGAAACTGTAACGTGTAACCGAGCTCTAGCTCGACTTGACAGGGTAGGCTCAGACGAGCCAATTCCCTTGTCACCCAAAGCGCTGATAAGCGCCGTACATTGTGGGTCTTTCCCATACGCCTGGCGTATGGGATCCACCACAGACGAGTGATGAATATCGCGTGAGCGAGCTCGTAATCGGGACGACGCGACAACGCGTCTGCAAGCACATTCTACTTACCAGGTTTATACTTAACCTCAAAATTATACTCCACAAAGTAGTAGAGCCAACGGGCCATCCGTTGGGAGAGGTGAAGCGACTTTGTCGATTTCCGTAAGGACGCGTGGTCAGTATAAACCACGAACGGCTTTGAGCCGAGTAGGTGAACCTTAAATTTGACAAGAGCATACTTCATTGCAAGTAGCTACTTGTCATGAACGGGATAATTCCGTTCTGCAGCTTTAAGCTGCCTCAACTCAAACGCAATTACGCGTTCCCTTCCTGCACGTCTGCTTGTAACAAAGCACATCCGATTGCGAAATCGGAGGCGTCGCAGACGACACTAAATGGTTTCCCAGAATCTGGTAGAGCAAGAACGGGGTCTTTCAACGATCTCCCCTTAACCGCTTCAAAAGCGGTTTGGTGTTTGGTTTCCCAACACCAATCTACGCCCTTCTTAAGAAGGTCAGTTAATGGCTTCGCCATCTCAGCTTGGTTCTCGTTGTAGTTGTGGAGATAATTGGCTAATCCAAGCCACTTCCGTAAATCTCTAAGATTTACAGGCGAAGGCCACTCCACAATGGCTTTCACCTTCGCGGGATCCGCCCGCACTCCATCCTTGCCGATGAAGCATCCGAGGCAATGGATTTCCTCGGCACAAAGAATACATTAGGATGCGTTTGCATATAACTTATGCTCCCGCATACATTCGAGCACCGCTTGAAGGTTTATAAGGGGCGTCTGAACATCAGAAGAGCCGCCTTCCGCGCGACTATGAACGAATATATCGTCGAAGTACGTCTGAGCGTACTGTATATGAGGGCGGAAGAGCTGTGTCACCAAGCGATTAAAAGTATCTGGTGCATTTGAAAACAAATAGGGCACAACAGCCACTCCCACAGCATGCCACTAGGCGTGCTGACCGATGTAAGCGGAATATCGGATGCTCGCATGAGCACCTGATAGTACCCGTCCACCAGATCTAAGGCGCTGTAAACAGTACAGCCTGCCATATTGTTCTGGAGGACATCCTTCCGAGGAATCGGAGTTTGCATTGGTACAGTAGCTGCATTCAGCTTATTGTACGCATGCACAATGAGCCACTTTCCGTTCGGTTTACGAACACAAAAAGTGGGAGATGAGTGGGGAGACTTGCTGTCCCGTACCATCCCTGCCTCTTCTTTCACCTTGAAGAATGCGTAGATGACGTCGCATTGCTCCTTGGGGAGAGGCCACTGCCTCGTGACGCAGTATTTGGTTCCAGTAACCAAGTCAATTTCATGTCGGACTCCCAGATCTGGCGGTAGCCCCATCGGCGGGTTGTCGCTAATGACATCTCCGAATTCCTTAATTAAGGAATGGTAAGGGTCCTCAGGATCGGCAAGAATATTAAGGGCCGCTTCGGGCATTCAATGCCTGTTTGGTTTGCACCAAAACTGACTCGTCCATCGTGGATGAGGAGTTCAACTCCTCTTCCGGACGCAACACGACGATCTCGTCGAGCTCACCTGCTTTTACAGCGGTCTCAAACTCGTTGAAGGACATCTCCTCCAACGACAACAGTTCGCCTACCCCAGGCAACCGTTCGAGGCTTACGCCTTCCGTGACAACAACACGTGTCACGCAATTCAGCATCCGAAAGGACTACTGACTACTGGCCTCGGGACTCTCCCCGGGACCCAGATGGGGGGAGTCAATTGCCTCATCTATTGGAAGCGCATCGCGCCTATCCAAAGAGGTCTTTAACTCTACCACCGGTGACTCGCCGGTCTCAACTAATACGGCGGGGTCGGAATACATTCCGACGTGCGAGAGAGACGAACTACGGGTCTCTCCGCTTGGAAGCGCCTCGCGATTAACCACAGGGGTCTCAAAACCTACCACTGGAGTCGCAACTTGTTCACCTACAACACGGCGTGGTCGGAATCAGTTCCGACCTGCAGAAGAGACAAACTTCGGGTCTCTTCTCTAAGCGCCTCGCGCTTAACCTCAGAGGAATCCACCTCTGCCACTGGCGACTCACCAGTCTCGCCTATAACGGCGTGGGGATTAATCACCGAATCCCCCTCGTCAAGGAACAATTCCTTGACCTCATTGGGACTGATCATCTCAGACATCCCAAACTCTGGTATCTCTCGCCAGAATCGCTTTTGCGATCGAGCAAAGGTGGTTTCATGACTCGCCAATGCTTCACCCGACCGCGGGTGCGTTGAACCAATGGACTTAGACTTCCAGTCTATCCATGGCTCGTGGCGTTCCAGCCACTTCATGCCCATAATGAGGTCATACCTCGAGTCCAAATCCAGGACTATGCAACGTTCTACGCTGTCGAAGTCTGCAAACTTCAGCTTAAGGTCAATCGAGACCTTGGGTACAGAAACCTGTACGCCCGTCGCTAGACGGACTGTGACAACGTCACGAGAACGTGCCTCTAGGGCCTCGGCATAGAGCCGACTATTCTCCACAGAAGCTCGTCTGACATAATTTTTCAGACGCTCCAGAGTCTATCAAGATTCTCCAAGGCTAATCAAAGCTTTTCAAGTCCGCAAGGACACCCGCAAACCTGGCTGGTACACCAACTCAGTTCTAGAAAGCACCCTTTCTGTGGTGGAGCGTCTGATCAAAGTTTTTGAAGCTTGATCAGGCGTTACCACGGCGCCCGGACTGCCGACTAACGAAGGGGGTCCTCCGGTTGTCCTGTGACTGCTTGTGTTCCTGCTCACCTTGTGTACCCGACGGCTTGGGCTTGGGTCGCTCTCCAGGTGGCGGGGATGTTGCACAGCAATTCCTTGATGCAAGATTGAGATGACTTGTGATGAAGCGACTGTTATCGATCAGGTTTGATCAGGATTGATCAGGATTGATAAGGCGCAAATAGTCGATGATCAGGGCCATTGGTCGTTGATCAGGGGGTGGTCAGGGGTGATCAGGGACAATAGTCGAAAATTACCGATCGTGATCGACCTGATCGACCTGATCGGTCTGATCGATTTAGTCGATCAGGCACTAGTTTGCGCAAGTTGTAAACAGATGAACGCAGGTCGCAGGTTGTAGAACGTCGATATGGGTGGTGATCAGCTAAGGGGTACTTGATCAAGCAGCGGAAATCTTTAGCACTTGATCCTGGAGCCTCTTAAGCTTAATTCGTCGATAGAAAACCCAAAATACTTGTATTATGAACTTAAACTTTAGAGGAGGGTCGATCGGCGACGGGCTGATCGACGGTTTCCACTAAAATCCACCTAGAGTTCCCATGGGGCGCTTAGAGCAGCCGAGCTCTAGGGGCCAAAATACGTGGACCAATGGGGGAAGAGGTGAGAAGACTAGGCTAGATCACTTTCCCCAATACCAAAAACCTTTACGAAGAACCGCTGACACATCGGGTGGAGCTGATGGTGAGTTCCCCAGACCTTTACGTCTGCCGGTGGGGAAAAAAGTACACTTCGTGCTCCCGCCCGGGACGTAAAGGGTGCGTATGCAAAAGGGAGGGAGGCTCGGACGCAAAAGGAGAACTTCATTATCACTTATATCCCTAAACTACCAATTACCTAAAATCAACCGATCCGAACTGTCCATCCCTACGTACTCCGTCGACCAGTCGACCTGATTTATACGTCGTCCGTCGCTAACCGTTAGTACCCGTTAAGTAACTGTATCAGTTGTCGCTTCGTCCCAGATGTCCCGTCCATGTCCCGTCCATGTTCGCCGCAGTTGTGCCAACAGTTATACCGACTGTTGTGCCAACAGTTATACCGACTGTTGTGCCAACCGTTGTACCGACTGTTGTGCCAATAGTTGTACCAACTGTTGTGCCGACTATTTTTGTACCAACTATTCTACCGACTATTATACTGACTATTGTACCAACTATGGTATCGCAAAAATTTGTAGTATGCTTTACCACATCCTCCCCTGATCCTCGTCCCAGCCGTACAGCGGTTTGGGGCGGGGGTAGATCGTGCCGTTGTCTGCCCTCTATCATCTCTTCTTTTCGTCGGGTCATGATCGATCATGTCGCTGGCACCGTTAGCACCCATCGATTGCCCCTTCTATTCATCTGTCGATCAAGTTCGATCAGGCCGTTAGCCATCCATCCACCGTGACGTCATCGTTTGCAGTCACCGCCCGCCAACCACAACATCATCGACCAGGCCCTCTTGATCAGGCAGCTCACATTTCCTTCGGCACATCCATCATGAGAGAGATCGAGAATAGCACCTCCACGACCCTAAACAACTCCTCCACGACCCTAAACAACTCCTCCACGACCACGAGCAGCGCTCCAGCGCTTGATCAGCATACAGAAAACGCCGCAATTGAGTTAATCCAACAATCGTATGCCCGGGAGGAGGCACTCTGCACGCGAGAGGAGGAGAACGTCACGTTGACCGTCTCGCTCTCGGTGCTCGAGGACACCGTCTCCGATCTTCGGCAGCAGCTCGCACCTGCTGTTCGTGAATTGGCTGATCGCGATGACGTGATCAAGCAGTTACGTGAGCAGCTTGAGCCCCTGCGCACTTATATCCATGATAAGGTCGGCGCTATACAGTCCGAGCTAGCAGCAGGTTTTAAAGACCACCAGCTATGTGTCTCTTGTAGTGTAAAAGTCGTCGTGTGCCCTCGATTGGCCTTGAGTCGAGCATTCTTGCCTGTTGCGTACACATTACAAGCATTGGATTGCACCGTGAAATACACGTCACCTTATGTCAATAGTGTCGGAGTGTAACCATAAGCAAATATCACAAGCGCACGATCTGCGCTACGCCGCCGCGCTTGATCCTCCAGCAACTCCACTTTTCGTCGAAGGCTCCAATACACTGCCGTAACAACTCAGTGCTGCTCTGGCACGAGTCAAATGCTCGGGAATGTTTTCGTACAATTTCACCATTGAACATGTGCTCGTACCGGAACGGAACGCTCAACAGATTGTCACTTTTCTCCACATTGGACAAGCTGGAGGCGAGTAATCCTGGCGCTTTGGCACCAGCTACAGCAGCGGGGTCGACTTTCCCTCGTAGCGTAGACACGAGGGACATGACACCACCTGCCACCATACTCGTTACAATCGACGTCACTTCCATGGATTCGATCAGATTCAGTGTCTGTGACTTGACAGATTGCTCATAGAACCGCGCAATTGATGCTCGCAGCGACTCTTGTGTCGCTAGTACATGTGATAACAGATATCCATCGAGTGTCACGCATGCGTTATCGATCTTAATCTTGAGATTCGAAAGCCAAAAGCCTTCGATCCCTCGCTGAGTCCAAGGACTCTTGTTACGCGTAAACGTCACAACTACACGAACAGGCGAGATTTCACCTGATGCAATGTACAGCTCCCGACCTGTCATCGCCGTCATGTTGCTAGCACACGCCCCCTTGTCTCCTTCTTCACTTTGTGGCACAAAGTACGCGAGCAAGTCGTTCTCATCGTTCTGTCCTTCAATGCTACGGAAAGCAGACACGAGAGACGTGTATTTAAATTGCGCCACCGTTTCCTGAAGCAATCTGTTGAGCCGATCGACAAAGTCCAGGAACTCGAGATCTTCATCTTTTGCAATTCCACATGAACTCGCTCGATCCACGTGTACTTCGCATGAGGTCTCTCAAGAGACGTCAGGACGAGGAAATGTTTGTCCAGATTATTCGCGCTCACAGAAGGTGAAGCGCGATCTCTCCGTAGAAGGGGTCTCAATACGACACGGCTTTTGGAACGTGAAAGGTGGTCTTCCACCTTCGGTCCCATCAGGTTTAGTTTCGAAAATACGCTTGCAAAGAATATAATACTTCGACGCCAATACGTGTCAATGTCACTCGTGCGACTAGTTCACTTTCTACCTCAGGGGATCCAGCAGAAGATAAATTGTGAGACTCACCAGCTATTCCTCCGTGTTTGTGTCGGTAATCGTGATAATCACACCTATTATCTGAGCGTGAAAGCCGAACGTCTGCCATCCTCTTTCTGCCACCACATTCTTTGTAGACGATGAGATCAATGAAGCAGCAGCTAACAGTCCTGACGGTGGGGAAGCGAGAGAATTCGCGCTTAAGTCTGATACTACCGAAAAATGTCGCCTGAGAGAAGCTTCCTCGCTTCACAACCACTTCCAAGTGAACGCCACGACCACTACCGCGAGTTGGTACTAACAAGTCCGTTGTACCCGCGCAATTCACAGCAAATGCTTCACTCCAGTCATAACCTTCCTCACAGATCGAGTCACTTGCTTCCTTGTTTATTAACACTGAAGTACGCAGTAAAGCTCGTGGCTCACAGACCCAATAGCCAATAGAGCGCATACATGTACCCCGGGCTGAGTACATGATGCGCGACATTGTCATTACTAGAGGCCTCTGGTCTCTGGAGTTGTCGATGCGACGTCTCCAGGAGTAAAAGCGTACGTTGCGATTGATTAAAGATCATATAACGAGGAATGACACTCACTAGCGTCGTTACGGAGCCAAAATGTCGCGTCGCATAGTCAGCGTACACGACCAATTCATAGAGAACACATCCAGAAGACGCCGTGTTGCCTGCTGACCGGGTTGTAATGCATTCATCCTGCCAGCTCAGTCGTTTTGGGTCTGCTTCGAATCGTGCCGACCAGCTGCATCCACGTAACCCAATTCGTATAACGGGAATCTTTCCGCTATTGTCACTCGATTAGGCACTGATTTGAGCATTCCCCACGCGAGTACGAGTTGCAGGAGGTGGGATATACGCTTCACTGTCTGCGGCTGTGCCATACACTAATTCTAAGCCGGAGCGATTAATGACCCAAATGTCGGAAAGGAATTCCACGTAGACAGGTGTAGCGGTATTATCGGTATCTCCGACTATACGCAGCAAAAGTCGAAACTGACGTCCATCGTCTACGCGAGAAATCTGAACTGATAGTACAGCTCCTCTAGCTGTCCCACGAGGTGCAAGCTCGAGCCACTTGGGCGGCATCGTGCATCCTTCCACGACTAATTGGAATAAAGGTCGCTGACCAATGTCAGTCCACAAAATACTTGTCTTTGCTCCTACAGCGATAGCTTCCGGTTCGGACGGGCTATCACTTGTTCTGGAACCGTAAGCAGAGCAAAAAGCTGGTCTAACGCGGTAAGTGAGTGGCACAGGCAGCTTGTTCACGAGCACAAACCGTAACTGGCTCCGTAACTGATACAGTCCGCATGTCCTTCTCACTCTTGATTAAAACACAGCACCTAGCATTCCGATCATTCTCGTCGTTAGTCGCACGAGAGACCGACAACGTCGAGGAAGCGAGTGCCTCGACCTTAAGCTCAACTGCTGATTGCGTCTGTACGGGGATGGGAGCACTCCACGAGAACGCATTTCCACATCCTGCATAACGAAACTTGGACGCAAGATAAAGAAGCACCAGGATCGCTGAATCTTGATTTGACCGCAGTATTCCAATCTCGACATGCGATCCGCTTCGTCCAGAAATATTTTGGCAAAGCGGTAGCCCCAGTCCATTCGGTATAAGAAAGATGCCGTCGTGTGATTCCCTCCAATAACTACCACTTCAGTGAGATCTTTCTTGTCCAACTTTTCTCGCAACATTTCATCCAGTGGCATCACTCGAGAAACTCTTTTAATATGATCAAAATCGCATGCATCATGCGCCGACTAGTCAAGTATTTCGCTCGTGTCGTCGCTTGTGTCTTACAGAGCGCGTACTGCTTCTCTAATTCGTGATAGACGACGGGCACGAGCTGTGGCAAGCAGACATTCAACCCTTTAACGATTTCTTTTCGTCTCGTGGCCAGAATGGACGTGTTGAACAAACTGCTGACGCAATATTCGGCTTCCAAACGTAGAATCAAGAGCACGAGCTTGACGTGGTCACTGGAACCGCTCTGCCACACATGCAACAAGTCGGGAAGAAGCTCAGGGTAGCGTTGCGGAAATTGTTGCTTGGTAAGTTGCGCCAGGAGCGCGACTTTCTTCTCGCGCACAACCAACAGGCTCTTCTGCGGCTTGTCGTGCGCGTAAGAGCAGGTCCAGGAGCTCCTGACGCATCGTCCGCTGCGCTTCACACGACAGCGCTTCCCATTACGCCAGCACGTGATGCTCCAGCACATGTAGCGTAAAGTGTCTGACGTTGATGCATCGCCTCAGGAACCGCAACGTACCGCGAAGGCGTGGCTCAGCCGATCACGAAATAGTTCCACGGGAAGATTGGGATCCTTGATTTCGACTTGACAATTCTACTCATAGACTTCACCAAGCGTGACAAAGTCGCGACTGTCTTACTGGATGGACCCCGACTTTTTCCAAAGACATGGCCCACGAGGTGGACAAAGGACGAGAGAGGACCGGAACGAACCGACGTGTGGAAACCACTGCGTTGGGACGTCGACGGTGTAGTGTTGGGGAATGCTCCACTGGTTCTGGAACGACGACTCGTTGGACGAAGAGCAGCAGCAGCGTCGTCGCGCTCAGCGTACGTCCAAAGATGTACGTCCAAATACACGAGCTTGATCTTGAACGCGTGGTTCCCTTGCCGTATATCGGCCACGGCGGCTTGGTCATTATTGTACGAAAAGAACCGATCGATCGCGAGCTCGTACAGTGTACACACGGGTTTATGACTCGAGGAGAGAATGGCTTCGCACGACCCATACTGGACGCACGTGAGACGTTCTTTCGTGTCGTCCAACGAGTGGACGAGGATCCGATCTTGGTACACAGGGCGATCCCTTTCGTCGTCGTGGTCATTGTCCACGTGCGTGAACAAGTCACGACACGAGCGCTCGCCCCCCCCATGGAAAACGACGCCGCGACGCCTCGCTTCCGTGGAAACGTCGGGAGAAAATCAATCGCCGGTTCCTCAAAACCCGTGAAAACCTCCTTGGCTTCCATGGACGCACGCAATTGATCGTACCAACACACGTGGGACCACTGCCGCGCCGTCTTGTCCTCTACGAGGTGGGCTTTCCCAGCGGACCAGCGGACGCGAGACGACGATTCATTATCATGCGACGTGGTTTAGTTGAGTCGGAAGAAGCATCGCATGCAGACGGCAGCAAGTGTGCGTCCAAGAACGACGTCCACGTGTCAAATGGACACGGAGTGTTTGGACGCACGGGCGTCGTCGTCGTCCACATGTGGCGACTGGAGCACCGTAAACGGCAGCTCGTCGTCCCAATTCGTCTCGACGTGTTTGTACACGCTATGCATGGACGAACGACTCGACGCGTGCGAGCATCGACGTACAGCTTCGAGGTCGCACAGGGCCATCCTTTGTGTCGCGCGGCTCGACGCCGCGTCCGTCGTCGTCTTGTCCAGCGCGTGGAGCTGCGCGTCGATCGCCGCTTCCGTCGCGCGCGGTGTTAACGGAATTACTTTTGACACGAGGAAGACCGTATTTGTAACAGGGTTACATTCGATTCACATTTAGTTGGTGGTGTACGTGGGTACACTACGGTTGGGGTCAGTATTGACCGGTTCGAAGGGTTTTGAACAATTGGTTATTTTAACCAATCAGGGCAGGACCCCTAGGGGGGTGGCGTGTCAGACATCCACGTGTCGGTACACAGGTGGTGTAAACTATATTTTAGCTAGGTACGAATTTGGTAAGTTCTACTTAGTATTACATATAGTTTATATTAGTTTAAATTAATTTAGGCTAATTATATATTAAATATACATTCAGTTTACGTTCCACTCTATCACCTACAGCGCACGACCTCGACCGGTCCCGCGTGTAGTGAGTGTAGTAGCGTAAAGGGGGCCCTCCCTTTAGGTACACCTTAGTAAGGGAGCCTTGCCGTTAAGGCATTAGATAAGGCTAACAGTAAACCAAACCGGGAATCTTGGCCCCGAGTAGGAGAGCTCTCTCCTACTAAATTCCTTATAAGGGCGTATCGGCTAAGTAGCGGCGAACAACGCTTAAAGGAAAAGTCTTCCTCTGTGCGCTAGCCGCACCGTGCGTATACGCACCGGCTACAGTATTGCACTTCTTGGTTTCCTTTTGGCGCAGCAGTAGCTGATTTAAGAGAAAATACATCTGCATCATTCGTTCATCTGGTTGATCGATTTGTCCATTCAGCTTTCCGCTGATCGTGACCTTAGTAAGTTCATGATCGAATCGATACATAAGAAATTCTTCAGTTCCTTCATATAAATCGTCCTTGCCAGATCATATTCTGATGGCGCCATACTTGATCGAATTACGTCGCTCTCCGAACCAGGCGACTTCAGCAACGCCTTCCGTCGGTCCGGGTCGTAGCATTTCACCTCCGGCTTCGAATCCGGATCATCGTATACATATGTAATTTGCGGATCCCAACTTGCGTTGAGATCCGCAGGGGCTCCCGAAGGAGCCTTGGGAGGTGATTGATGTTTTTCCTCATTTATCTCATCAAGATACCTCCCCATGTCTGATGATCAGCATTTCATTTCTTCTTCAGACATGACGACGGCGAACTTCCTTTCATCGTCACAACCACCTCCTCCTTTTCCACTTTTATCTTCAATTCTGCTTCCGCTTCCGTTTTCACGTCCGCATCAGCGCCATCTTGCGTAGAATCGCGGTGATATCCCGCGTCTCCCAAAGATCCGGGCACGGGAACCATTGTGGCTGATCAAAGTTTTTGAAGCTTGATCAGGCGTTACCACGGCGCCCGGACTGCCGACTAACGAAGGGGGTCATCCGGTTATCCTGTGACTGCTTGTGTTCCTGCTCACCTTGTGTACCCGACGGCTTGGGCGTGGGTCGCTCTCCAGGTGGCGGGGATGTTGCACAGCAATTCCTTGATGCAAGATTGATATTACTTGCGATGAAGCGACTGTATCGATCAGGTTTGATCAGGCTTGATCAGGCGCAAATAGTCGATGATCATGGCCGCTGGTCGTTGATCAGGGGGTGATCAGGGGTGATCTGGGCCAATAGTCGAAAATTACCTATCGTAATCGACCTGATCGGTCTGATCGATTTAGTCGATCAGGCACTAGTTTGCGCAAGTTGTGAACAGATGAACGCAGGTCGCAGGTTGTATAAAGTCGATCTGGGTGATGATCAGCGAAGGGGCACTTGATCAATCAGCGGAAATCTTCACCACTTGATCCCGGAGCCTCTTAAGCTTAATTCGTCGATAGAATACCCAAAATACTTGTATTCTAAACTTGAACTTTAGAGGAGGGTCGATCAGCGACGGGCTGATCGACGGTTTCCACTAAAATCCACCTAGAGCTTCCATGGGGCGCTTAGAGAAGCCGAACTCTAGGGGCCAAATACGTGGACCAATGGGGGAAGAGGTGAGAAGACTAGGCTAGATCACTTTTTCCAATACCAAAACCTTTACGAAAGAACCGCTGACACAGCGGGTGGAGTTGATGGTGAGTTCCCCAGACCTTTACGTCTGCCGGTGGGCCAAAAAGTGCACTTCGTGCTCCCGCCCGGGACGTAAAGGGAGCGTATGCAAAAGAGAGGGAGGCTCGAAGAGATAACGCCTCCCCCTCGGTGATCTTACCGATCGGACCCAAAAGGAGAGCTTCATTATCACTTATATCCCTAAAACTACCAATTACCTAAAATCAACCAATCCGAACTGTCCATCCCTACGTACTCCGTCGATCAATCGACCTGATTTATACGTCGTCCGTCTCTAACCGTTAGGTACCCGTTAAGTTACTGTATCAGTTGTCGCTTCGTCCCAGATGTCCCGTCCATGTCCCGTCCATGTTCGCCGCAGTTATGCCAACAGTTATACCGACTGTTGTGCCAACAGTTGTACCGACTGTTGTGCCAATAGTTGTACCAACTGTTGTGCCGACTATTTTTGTACCAACTATTCTACCGACTATTATACTGACTATTGTACCAACTATGGTACCGCAAAAATTTGTAGTATGCTTTACCACATTTCCCTCGGGGCTTTGTGCTGTCGTCCCCTACCCTAAGGATTAACAGCACTGAGGGATACCCCAGTAGGGAGCCCCGAACCTACTGGGAGCCGTCGTTTACCGACGGCTTGGGCGAGAGCCTTATACCCGCCCTCGGCCCCTTATAGCGAGTGTCTCGCTGGGGTTTCGCGGACATCTGTTCTGCAGATGATCCGCACTTCCACACAGGAAGCATCTTAGCGGCCCATGCCGCTACAACATTGCAAGGAGCTCTGACTCGAAGCTCTGCGAGAAGGAGTCAGAGTGGTTCCTAGCGGGAGGTTTCTCTTCCGCTTCGACCTGGCTAAGGTCCATGGGTTCAGGACCCACCTTAGAGGAACGAAAGTTCCTTTCGGCGTTATACGCCATCTTAAACGCCTCCCCCAGGGATTGGGGTCGGCATCGAAAGAGCTCCGAACGTGCTGGTCTTTCTTTCAGGCCTCCCATGAACACGGGGATGGACACATCGTCCGAATACGCTTTCGCGTACATCCCTGCTAACAGGGTCTTCAGTTATTGGACGTATGTCTCCAAGTCCCTAGTGCCCTGACGGCACCTCAAAAACTCAAGCTGATTCTGGAAAACCATATCAGGCGTAGCGTACATGTCCATAAGCTTCTTCTTAAGGACTTCCCAGTTCTGTAACACGTCCGTGACCGAATCCGGACACGTAAACGCCCATGTACGGGCTTTGCCCGTAAGGTGGGTTAGTGCAAGTACCACTTGCAAGTGATCCTCGATCACATTCGCTGTGGCGAAGGCCGTTTCGACCTCGCGAAGCCACACATTAAGGTTATCACCTTGTTTCACCGGTGAATTCCTCTATCTTAAAGTATAACGGAGGGTGCACCCCCGTAGACGTGGAGTAACTTCCACGAAAATTCGCCTCATGGGCGATGAGGGCGTTAACCCTCTCACGCACGGTATCAAGACCCTGCTCCACTAGGAGGCGCATGCCATCCTGACCCAATATGGGTACCAGCCTCTTAAAGGATTCTTGTTGGATGGTGTTCAGCTGATCCCAATCGTCCTGGTCCATCCTTTGCAAAGGATGTCGTCTACCAACACAGGTGTTGGATTGACTACAAGTTCTACCGGATGTAGCCGGTGCGTAAACTCACGGTGCGTCTAGCGCATAGAGAAAGACTTTCCTTAAGCGGCGATACGCCGCTACTTAGCCGATACACCCTAATGGAAGGGCTTAGCGTGAGATTACTCTCTCTCTCGGGGCCAAGATTTCCCCAGTTTCCTTTAGCGTACGCTTAAGCTTTTAGCCTTACGCTTCTCTTAATAGGGAGTATCTAGGAAAGAGACTCCCCTGCTACAACACTCACAGCACGATCGACCTTTCCCGGTCGAACGTCTAGCTGGATACAGTGTACAATGGAAAAGAAAGATATTTATTAATTTTATAAACAATTAATTGAACATTATATGGTATATTTTTTTAAATCTTGTTTTTTTAATGAACTGATTTATATTTAATATGTAATTAGTCTAACTTGATAAACTAATCTAAACTATATGTAATACTAGGTAGAACTTACTTAATCCGTACCTAGCCAAAATGTAATGTACACCACCTGTGTACCAACACGTGGCAGGCTGCCACGCCTTCACCAAGGGCTCCCTCCATGATTGGCTAAAACAACCAATAGGTCCGAACCTTTCGTACTGGTCAATACTTGACCTTAACCGTTGTGTATTTACGTACACCAACGTAACTAAATGTAACCCCGTTACAAAAACGCTTCGATCAGGAACATACATCTTTCCACAAGTCTTGCACACAATGAAATAGTCGATCGGGTGTCGACGTCTTTAACATTTTCCACAAGGCGTTCTTCCCCAACATTTACAATCGTCATGCTTAACTAATCCGCAGTGGTTGGGGGAGAACATTTGTGGCTCGGCCAATCCTCATCAGGCTGGTTCCCGGTTGGCTTTCGCGGATCGGAATTGTGATTCGAGGTATTGTACCTCGAATCACAAGCTGGGTCGCACATAGATTGGAAGCTCAGCTGTTGGTTCCAGTTCTTTTATCAAGAATATCAGAATATCAGATATCTCTCTTTTTTGGCGTCCAATCTCGAAATAATGTAGACTTGGTCTAAGTCAGCCTAGATCGGGCCTGATCCTCGCTCGTGTCCTTTCCAGTAAATCTTTTTAACGTGGAGGTGGACCGGAAGGACCATCCCCGAATCCACATTAAAATCTTGAGTCGAGGCCAATTTGCTCGGCGGGTCATTCCTAGATCAAGATCGTCTAGTTTCGTGGCCAATCGAGGTGCGTCAACTCTATCTTGTCCAATGGAATCGACGGGCAGCTACTGCCCTTGGAAACTGGAGATCATCAAGTGTACCAAGGGCGAAGAGAAATTTGGGTACCCTGTGGTGCGTGGTAGAAAACATGATTTCGGCTTTCTGTTTTCTGTTTTCGAGTGGTATAATTTCGTGACATAATTTCGGATTTGGTAGAGAAAAGATGTGCCCTTTTTACGAATATGATACTGTGATACCCAAAACAGTGTCGTCCAGACGTGAGGGATGACCTCGAAAAACTCACAAAGCACGCCAATCTTCAAGGATGGGCGACGTGTAAAGTCGATGTGCGGTTGGAGGGCCCTCACACAGATATTCTGAGCAATGATGAATCGTGCCAGGCTGTTGCAACGCGCTTCCAAGGTTTGTAAAAGAATAGTTCTGCAATGTAGTTTCGAGCTGTGCCTGGATGGACCACCTAAATCATGGATCGAAGTCTGACATATCGACATTTACCTTGTTATGGGCTGCAGGTAGGCGCCGGAGCCCTTCTGGGTGGATCGGTTTTAACAAGTGTAACAGCTTTCAGCAGCGATCAGATCGAGGCGCTCCACTATGGGTTTGATCATCAGGGACCGTTGTCTTCTTTTGATTACGCAAGTGTGCGACGAGGCTACCAAGTGTATCGCGAGGTATGTGCGTCATGCCATAGCCTGGATCGTATCTGCTTTCGCAATCTGGTGGGAGTAACTCATACGGAGGAGGAGCTTAAAGCAATGGCAGCTGATATTGACGTCGTCGATGGACCGAACGACGAGGGTGAAATGTTTGAGCGTCCCGGAAAACTGTCAGACCCGCTACCTCGACCATACCCAAACGACGAGGCCGCTGCCGCTGCTAATAACGGTGCAGTTCCCCCTGATCTTTCACTTATGGTTAAGGCTCGTCACGGTGGCGCAGACTACTTGTTCGCGTTGCTGACGGGTTATGTTGACCCGCCTGAGGGCATGGAGCTGATGGACGGACTTCACTACAACCCTTACTTTGGCGGCGGTGCTATCGCCATGGAGCGCCAGCTGCAGGACGGTCAGATCGAGTACGAGGACGGAACGCCGTGCACTACATCGCAGATGGCTAAGGACGTGTCGGTCTTCTTATCATGGGCAGCAGAGCCTGAGCACGATATCAGAAAGAAGCAGGGAATGCAGGCGACGATAGCTTTATTGGTGCTCAGCGCACTCACAGGCTACTACAAGCGCCTGAAATGGGCTCCGCTGAAGACCCGTAAAATCACCTACACTAAGTAAATCTAGTTTCTTCAGCCGACGCGAGGAATCGGTAGAGCAGCCAGAGTCAGAGGCTTCTGCTGTTACAATTCATTTGCGGACAAATAAACAAAATACAGGTCCACATGATGCATAACAGACATCCTTTGAAACATCAAATACGGGTGGGTTGGGCGTATAATAATGTTGCTGGAGCGATATATTAGCCGTTTGTCCCGGAGCAGATCTCAATATTTGGAATACTAGTAGGACTTCATTGCGTGCTGTGTAGTTGATGCTCCGACAAAACGTGTAGTGAATATGTACATAGTACTTAAGTATTACAAACACAAATATCTTCTCATTTCAATCAATTTACAACATTAGACATTTGTGTTAAAATACATTCGAGTCGTCGGATATGAAAGCGCGTAGCCGTGGTAAAGCTGTTGCTTTATATAAGAAAATTTAACTAATGGAGTTGGAGATTAAGCTATAAATGATCCAATCACGTCGCAAATGCGAGTATCGTCGTAGTGATTCAAGTGAAATTCATGATGTTCTCCAATCTGTGTAGTTAGTTTGAGTAATTGTGAAATGTGGCGTATATGAACTTGCAGCCAGAAATTGCTCTGAGCCTCTATTGCAGCATGCCATAGAGATCGTAGCAGAAAGGATGTCTGAAAATACTCAATCAGAATGGCACCAAGAGTGTACCGATCCAGAGACGTGTCCAAAAATCGCGAGAAGCATGGATGATGCAGTTGATATTGACGCAAAAGCTCGTGCGTTAATGGATGAATGCAGTTGGTATTGACGCAAAAGCTCGTTCGTTGATGGATGAATGCAGTTGATATTGAAGCAAAAGCTCGTGCGTTGATGGATGGATGCAGTTGATATTGAAGCAAGAGCTGTTGCGTGATGGATTACAATCTGGTTGACGTGGAGCTTTTAGCATCTATACAACGACCGCTCGGGAAGATCTGTAGAAGAACATGAAGAAGCCGGCTATGTTGTTGGCACAGTCTGTCAGCGGAAGTGTGCGGTGGTCACCAGTTCTGATGTTATGTTTCGTCATCTACACTAATATACGGACTGTTTTCAATACATGAAACATCTCGAGAGGAATCACCCGGAACATTTATTTTCGGAATCAATCTGTAAAGTCATGTTTGCTGACACCAGAATGAAGAATAACAACTCACCGGCGGTTGTAGGACGAATAATACTAACGGAAAAAAAGGTTTATATGGTGGAACCAGGCAGACTCAGAACCGTTGCGGTATTAGATGACAATTCAGTTACTATTGACACCGTGGTACAAGGCTCGTCTCCATACCAATGGCAATAGAGATGTTACTAGCGAAGGAAGCAACCTGCTGGCTGTTAGAGCGAGAAAGATTGAATTCGTCACATTACTTTTTGAAACCGATAAAGTTGACCGGCCCCGGGATCGAACCCGTGACCTCACGGTCACAAAATGTGCAGCTTACCACTCGACCACGGGATCGGGTAATTTACCAGTATAGATACAATCTATCTATAAGCGACATTGTGGCGGCCTTTCTCAAAATGGGGACGTTGGGCCATTCATCTACACGAAGGTAACCGGCATCAACGCGGTGGACGAGATACGTATCGTCGGTCCGAATGACTGTTACAAAAGACATTAAGTCCTACGTTATTAGCACAGGAGAGCGTGAACAGGTAGGTGAAAAAGTATTTACCCATTTGTATTAACAAAATTATTATTGTCACAGAAACGCCAGGAAGAGAGGTAGAAGAAGGGGAAGAGATGTTCTTCCAGGAGGATACATTGGAACTACCATGGCACAATGAGATACCTGTCGAGCATCAATCATTTTGGGGTCATTAAACCGGTCAGATAATCCCTAGATAAAGGAAGTGTCATTATTGGAGTGCACAACTTTGGATCATCAGGTTACACGACAGCCAAAGTATTACGGTGGCTAGTGGCGACTGTGGTGTCTTCACCATTAAGAATTCAGGGAGAACAACAAATTGGCAAACCTCCGAGGTTGACACTGCTCCAATCGCCAAAAGAATTGGAAGGATTTACATAGAACCATACAGCAGGACAATTGATAACTGGAAGTAATAAAAAAGAGGATCACTTGGCAATTTAGCCCAAATTGCCAAGTGATCCTCTTTTTTTGGTGGCGTACCACGGAAAGTAATCAAGGAGCAAGATTGTTGACATCGAAATGCACAAGGCGTTTTTCACCGATGGAGTCGTGTTTCTATCACATCCTGCAATCCACGGGGACCCATCAAAGCGTGATGAGGCGACAACGACGAAACCATCCGGCTAAAAAACAACAAATATTTTAATAAGCTATGTTATTGACAAATTGCTGCGCTATTACTCGTAATTGAACAACGCTTGGAAAAAAAGAGAAGGAGTCAACACAGTTGGCATTAAAAAGTCCAACAGAGTGAACTAAGGCACCCTTTATAAACGAGTTTTGAAAAAAGTTTTGAGTTTCGTTTTGAAAGCCTTTTTAAACCGCTTTTTACGATTTTTTTAAACTCAAAACCTAATCAAAACCAGCCTCAAAACTTTTGTGTTCATAAAAAAATAAAACCATTCCGCTCTCTCCCGTTCCGTTCGTCCTGCCCGGTGGCTAACCTCAAGTGCCTCGTTGCAGATACTCCTGCTGGCGCTCTAAAAAATTATACAGTGCTTGGAGGACGCAATGATGGTTATGTTCTATCGCAAGACCAAGTGACTGTGCAAAGTGCAGCTAGTACCCAAGAGCAAGTACTGACTAGATTGCGTAGTAGAAGTGCTTCAGTTAACGCATTGAACCTACCGATTTTGAAGCTATCTCGCAATACAAAACCCTATGCAAAGTTGATAGCAGCTGTGCGCCCTGTTTTGTCAGATGCATCGACAGCGCGAGTTCTGTTGGGAGTAAAGCCTACAGGGTGTGCTTTGTTGCATGGTGTGCATGGAAGTGGGAAATCGACACTTTTGCACGCTTTAGTCGACGAAGTTCAAAATCCTCTTAAGTTTGCTGGCTTCACAACAATTGTAGAGTGCAGGAACTTACGAGGACTCAAAATGGAATCTGTGAAATTGGGACAGAAAAGTAACACTACTATTGTATATATTTACCCGTTCTGCTCATATCGGAGCGGGGCAAGTCTGCATAGGCTGGGGAAGCGTTTCCTCTGCTTCTTTTGGTGAATTTTTGTGGCGTGCACTACCGTTGAAAAAAGACTCAATATCTTCCAGCAGGATACCGGCGGTTTCAGGGCATTTGAAGTACACGAACATCCCGCTAAGGATGCTTGTGCTAGCGAACAAAAAGAATACGCCATTTATGTTCAACGACGGAAAAAGCTTAACAACCCAAGTCATGACTACACCCATTAGCCAGTTCGCCATCGTGTCGAGTTACACAGCCATGGACCGATTATTGAGTTGGAAGATCTCGGCCAGATATATCCAACAAACTGGTCCCCACGAAATGGCAAAATTGAACACAAACAATGACGTGCCAACAATAATTGCGTACCCTGAAGTTTTGGAGAACCCTGCACTCTCCGTATTGCCGTTACAGCCAAGGGTGAACAAGATGGCGGAAACTAAGTGACTAATAACCATGCCCACGGCACCAATGAGAAGCAACTGACGACGCCCGTATGTGCCTACCCACCGCATGGCCGGAATAGTACTGATGAAATTGACGATCGAAATGATGAGCACGGATAAAATGCCATTACCCAGGACATCCTAAAAAATAAGTCCACCATAAGTAAATACTGGGTTAATACCTGTGCCCTGCTGAAGCACCTGGAGAAGCATGGCAATGATTACACGTTTCAAAATCGACGGTTCCCTCAGCTCCTTATACCCTCCAGGGCGCCCCTCTCGTGCAATCTGCGCACCAATGGCCTGTAGTTCTCGTCCAACTTTCCTTGTTTGCCTTGATTGCTTCAGAACATTTAACGCAGCGTCCTTGCCCTTATGCAAGTAGGTCCACCGAGGGGTTTCCGGTACAAAAAAATATACCAAGCATTACGACGATAGGTGCCACCATGGCAATCCCGTTAGTGATTCTCCACCCTCGCTCGCGATGATCTGGTTCACGATGTTAGCACACGGCAGCCCTGTGACGACTGTCATGTGCATGAAACCCGAAAGGAAGCCACGCAGTTCCTTCGGCGCGATCTCAACTCCGTATAGCGGTAGTGAAAACGAAGAGTTACCGACTCCCATGCCCTTTATAAATCGTGCGATAAGCAGCGAGGTGTGGATCTGACTCGGGCAGAAGGTGAGCCAAGCCGTGCCGAGACAAAAAAAGTGACCCTGCATGAAAAATTATGAGGCGGCGGCCGAATCTGTCAGCGATCCAGCCACCCATTATAGCACCCACCATACAGCCGATGTTGTACGTCATGTTGTACCAAAGCGTGTAGTCTACCCAGCGTTGCGGCAATCGTTCTGTTGCTCGTGAAGAGTCCGCCATCATCTGGCCATGCCAGCCCACGCAACAGTCGTTCAGAAACGACTCCATCACCAGCACACACACACACACACCCGTCACCCCCCCCGTCACTCCCTGGTCGTAACCAAAGAAGAATCCACCCAGAGATGCAAAGATGCACACAATAATGGCGTATGCGCGGTTTCCCTCGGTGGGCGTCATAATCGGCTAAGTGAAATGTCCACGAGGCAGACGCTCACGCCCCAGCCCTAATCGTCCTTGATAACATGGACGCGCTGGTACCTGAGGAAAACGAGTCAGCTGGTGCTGCAAACGAGCAATCGCGGCGTATTGCGGAAATGTTGCTAGTTGCCAGCGTATGCAAAAGACTACAGTTGAGCTGAACAGGTCATACAGGGGTCCCCCCCCTATTGCACTCGTTTTAGCACCGATCTACAAGCGATAGGTCACGGGTTCGATACCCAACAAAGTTCAGGTTTCCATACTACCAAACGGGACCCCGGTAGTTGGAGCGACAAACATCCTGAACAAAATGACCTGGCAAAAGCAATACGACGGATGAAACCAATACCGACGCAACAGCTAATCTGAAATGGACCGAAGAAAGAAAACATCATTTCAGTAGCTTGTAGAAAACTTAGTCATAGCCAAGAAGGTATAAGGTTGTGTTAATAAGTTAATACAAAGCCGACTTCAACTGTACAGGTCATTCAAACGAGAGGGTGAAGTCATCAAGAGTCTACCGGAGAAGCAAAGAGTATTTGCTCGTTTGTCCCAGTGGCCTAGGAGCCGGTCTCATGCAACGGAGGCAGAGGGTTCGATCCTTGGGAGGCGCGCAAATTTGCGGCAAAACGCCCAGAAAAAAGTTTTGAAACTCAAACCCACCTCCTGAGGAGGGTTTGCGAAGTTTTGAAATCGAAATGCGTTAAAAATGTATTTACTTTTGAACTCAAAACTAAACTCAAGACTTTTTCAAAACTTTTTTCAAAACTCGTTAAAAAGGGTGCCTAAGTATGGTGACATAATTATACGCTCTCTGATTATACAAACTGTGGATTATCCATCGGGTTTTGCTTCTTCCAGCTCAATGTATAGTATTGTTATAAGCGCGCGCTTTTTGCGCTGCAGCTCGCGTCGCCATTTCGGTTTTTCAGCGACTTTACAGTGAAAAGGTGATGTTTTGTACATAACTTTAGGTTAGGTACAAAACATTGTGTATTTGCATATTATTAGTTTTAGGTATACACTTAATACTAATAAATCACTTCTGAATTTGTTATTAACTCACGTGTGGTTTTTTGAGAGGAGAACAAGTGCGGAACTTGTTCGGTCTTTATTACGTTGATTACTTGATACGCTGCTGTGGCAGCTGGATTTTTTTCGCGTATTGAACTCTTGTATCACGTGACTGTTGGTTTGGGTCGCTGCTTTACGTTTAAGTTGCGCAAGGACAGTGGAATATAAGTTTACGTTTGTTATTTTATTTTTCACTGTCACGCTACTTGCTCGGAAGATCTAAGTGGAGTGGAACTTAGCACGTCAGTACGTAACAACTTGAACACATGTGACACAGTACGCACGTTTGGATGAACGACAGCAACGAACAGGTTATGTGCCCAATTAAGGGCAGTGACTCGTCGAATCAGACAGTCAACCCGGAAGATATGATGCGTCTGTTCACACGCATGATAAATCGCTTTGACGATTTGTAATCATCGTTAAACAAGGGGGCGCCGGCAAAAACTGCGGCGCCGAAGTCAAAGGGAGACACCAAGATGAGCTTGGCCTCCCTGGATGGAAGCGATGAGGAGAAAGACGGGGGCAACGTCGGAAGCGCCGGAAAAACGTGCTTCAAGGATATTAGTGAAGCCGGCAAGGATGTGTTCACTAGGGGCGGGGGACTAACCCCGGTAATGCCTACGTGCAACCGCCGAACGTATATATGCAGAAACAAGCCGCGAATCAGTACCAGCAGGCATATGCAGCACCTGGAAACGTCCAGCAGCCATATTCAGCACCCAGGAACGTTCAGCAGGCATACATAGCGCCTGAAAATGTTCATGTACAGCCATACTTGATGCCAAGACCACCGACTGCCAAGTAGAAGAAACTCGAGATCCGGCCGTTCGATGGAGCTGAAGCGTACAAGGGTCTTGTGTAGCCGGTGCGTATACGCACGGTGCGGCTAGCGCAAAGAGGAAGACTCTTCCTTAAAGCGGTATCTATATCTACTTAGCCGATACGCCCTTATAAAGGGCTTAGTAGGAGAGCTCTCCTACTCGGGGCCAAGATTCCCGGGTTGGTTTACTACTTAGCCTTAACGGCTGTGTCCCCTTTACGGGATGTAAGTAAAGGGAGGGCTCCCTCGTACCTACGACACTCACTGCACGCGCGACCGGTCGAGGCCGCGCGTCTGCACTTTAGAGTGAAATGTAAACTGAATATATTTAATATGTAATTAGCCTAAATTAATTTAAACTAATATAAACTATATGTAATACTAAGTAGAATATTCCAAATGCGTACCTAGCTAAAATGTAGTGTACACACCTGTGTACCGACACGTGGATGGCTGACACACCACCACACAAAGGGCCCCTGCCCTGATTGGTTAAAAAACAATGGTTCAAAACCTTTCAAAACGGTCAATACTGACCTCAACCGTAGTGTACTCATGTACACCAACACTAAATGTAACTCAAATGTAACCCGGTTACATCCTCCCCCATCAAGACTATTGCTTAGGCAATAATCAAAATCTTGTTGGAGAAGTCCAACGCCAGTACCTCTGGCTGTCCATTGTACACCTTCAGTGGTGCTATGGACGAAAACTATTCCGACAACTCGGAAGTGGATGCCCTTGGCGAGATCTCCCCAACGGCTGGCCACGCTGACAGTGCCGAACGGCGCTGTCGGTCATTCAACCCATTCCCCACACGTGGGGAAAACGCACTAACTCGTGCGCCACCGTTACCCGCTAGGGGTGATACCTCCAGGTTGCCACAGGCGACCACCACCAATGAACCGTCCTTGGTGCAAGAGGCCCGACGTGCCGCACGGGCACGGAAGGGACCTCGCGATCCTCAAAAGAGGGCTAAGCAGGCGGTCAAGAGGGGTCTAGCCTCCTATACCCCTAGTCCAGCGGCTATACTGCTGCGTGAAATTGCGCGTCGGAACCAACTCCGGGCCCGACTACTAACGCCCAAACACTATACAGTTAAGTCCTACCGAACGCGCCTCGGGAATCAGGCAGGCGGTGTCCTCGTGGATATCATCCGCGAGATTCCCTTTGTTCTCCTGAGGGACGAAAGCGTCGAAGACGCAGAACAAGCATTCCGCGCCTGGGCGGAAGGGGAGAAATGCCTCCCCAGTTTCGATGCGCTGTACAACAGCTTTTCCGAACACGACATTCAGGTAGAGAGGGCGCTACGCTTGGCCTATTCTCGGGCCAAAGCGCAGGGGCAATTACCTGACTCCTATTATACGCGCTCTGCTCTCGATGTGGTGCCGGAGAGCAATGCAAGCACAGCATCTGCCTCCGGCGAACTCCCAGATACTGGGAGTGAAGGGGCTTCTTCAGCCCCTTTGGTCGTTGACTCTCAGTGGGATTCTACCGCTCGAAAGCGTCAACGACGTCACGGCAATACTGTCTCAGGGGAGTCTCGTATTCCCACGAGCTCTGGGAATGTGGATACTCTTTCCACTTCACCAGGTACTGGGTATCACCCCGGTGATGGCGTCGTGCCATCAGGCGTTCCACATTGTAATGTGGAGTACCCTCCGTATCGAGCGCTGTGATCGGCACAGCCGTCGCATCCAAGATGCTCAGGAGGGACTCCGAACGAGGGGAGTGCGAATGAACGCATCGAGGGGAGGCTTGCCTCTCTCGAGTCTCTCGTTGCGGAGCTTCAGGGTCGTATTTCAACCCTCTCGGAGATGTTCCGACCTGTCGCGCCTTTCGGCTATCCGGCTTCTCACCCTCCTCTGAGAGGGGACCCGCCTCAGGGTTCCGGTATGGCTTAAGAATACCCACATAGAAGGTTGGATGCGTACGCATCGCCTTCGGCATGTCTAAGGAATACGACAAGCCCTTTCGGGCTAATACCTTGAAGGACCCCACAAACCTGGGACGCAGTTTATTGCGCAACACATTTGAAACTGCATGTGTTGGAAGATTTTTAGCGTTTAATAAAACACTTTCTCCTACTTTGTACACCTTTTCGTTACGCCGCCCCTTTCGGTCAGCCTGCTCCTTCTGATTGTCTTGGCTTTCCTCCATGGCATCGCAGACGTGTCGTAAGACACTAAGGCGCGTCGAAAAAACTTATCGATGTGCTTTCGCACAGATACAGGGCTGACATCGGGGAATCCTCCCCCCTCAAGCCTTGAGCCACACACACGTGGCGTCAACGGAACCCTCGGATTCACCAATCCGTTCACGTAAAACGGGGTAAACCCCGTAGATGCATGTACCGACTTGTTGATAGCAAATTCAACCATCGGAAGCATCTCACTCCAACTCTTTGGATAATCCGGACATAAACTCCGGAGAACCGTAAATTTGACAAGAGCATACTTAATTGCAAGTAGATCCTTATCATGAACGGGATAATTCCGTTCCGCAGCTTTAAGCTGCCTCGACTCAAACGCAATTACGTGTTCCCTTCCTGCATCGTCTGCTTGTAACAAAGCACATCCGATTGCGAAATCGTGGGAGTAGCAGACGATACTAAAGGGTTTCCACGAATCTGGGAGAGCAAGAACGGGAGCTTTTAACAAGCTCCCCTTAACCGCTTCAAAAGAGTTTTGATGTTCGGTTTTCCAAAACCAATCAACATCCTTCTTAAGAAGGTCGGTCAATGGCTTCGCCATTTCAGCGTAGTTCTCGCTGTACTTGTGGAGATAGTTGTTTAATCCAAGCCACTTCCATAAATATCTAATATTTACAGGCGAAGGCCACTCCACAATGGCTTTCACCTTCGCGGGATCCGCCCGCACTCCATCCTTACCGATGAAGCATCCGAGGAAAGGAATTTCCTCAGCACCAAAGATACATTTGGATGCGTTTGCGTACAACTTATACTCTCGCATACATTCGAGCACCGCTCTAAGGTGTATCAGATGCGTCTGAACATCAGACAAGTCACCTTCCGCACGACTATGAACGAATATATCGTCGAAATACGTCTGTGCGTACTTTCTATGAGGGCGAAAGAGTTGGGTCACCAAGCGATTGAAAGTCGCTGGTGCATTTGAAAGCCCCTAGGGCATAACAAGCCACTCCCACAGCATGCCGCTAGGCGTGCTGACCGATGTAAGCAGAATATCGGACGCTCGCATGAGCACCTGATAATACCCGGCCACCAGATCTAAGGCACTCTAAACAGTACAGCCCGCCATATTGTTCTGTAGGACATCCTTCCGAGGAATCGGAGTCTGTATGGGTACAGTAGCTGCATTTAGCTTGTTGTACGCATGCACAATGCGCCACTTTCCGTTCGGTTTACGAACACATAAGGTGGGAGATGAGTGGGGAGACTTGCTCTCCCGTACCATCCCTGCCTCTTTTCCCCCTTGAAGAATGCGTCGATGACGTCGCATTGTTCCTTGGGGAGAGGCCACTGCCTAGTGACGCAGTATTTGGTTCCAGGAACCAAATCAATTTCATGTCGGACTACCCGATCCGTGGTAGCCCCATCGGTGGGTTGTCACTAATGACATCTCCAAATTCCTTTAATAAGGAATGGTAAGAGTCCTCAGGATCCGCGAGGATCTTGAGGCCGCTTCGGGCATTCAATGCCTGTTTGGTTTGCACCAAATCTTACTCGTCCATCGTGGATGAGGAGCTCAACACCTCTTCCAGACGTAATACGACAACCTCGTCGATTTCATCTGCTTTCAAAGCAGTTTCAAATTCGCTGAAGGACATCTCCTCCAACGACAACAGTTTGACTACCCCAGGCAACCCTTCGAGGCTTACTCCTTCCGTGACAACAACACCTGTCACACTATTCAGCCCCCTATAGGACTGCTGATACTGGTCTCGGGACTCATCCCGAGACCCACATGGGGGGAGTCAATTGCCCCATCTATTGGAAGCCCCTCGCGCCTATCCACAGAGGTCTCTACCTCTACCACCGGTGACTCGCCGGTCTCACCTACAACAGCGTAGTCGGAATCATTTCCGACGTGCGAAAGAGACGAACTACGGGTCTTATCGCTTGGAAGCGCCTCGCGCTTAACCACAGGGGTCTCTACACCTCCCACTGGAGTCGCCTCAGAGGAATCCACCTCTGCCTATGGCGACTCGCCAGTCTCGCCTATAACGGCGTGGTATTAATCATTTCCGACGTGCAAAAGAGACGAACTACGGGTCTATTCACTTGGAAGCGCCTCGCGCTTAACCACAGGGGTCTCTACCCCTACCACTGGAGTTACCTCAGAGGAATCCACCTCTGCCACTGGTAACTCACCAGTCTCGCCATTCACGGCGTGGGGATTAACCGCCAAATCCCCCTCGTTAAGGAACTCTTCCTTAACGTCATTGGGAATGATCATTTCAGACATCCCAATCTATGGCATCTCACTCTAGAATCGCTTTTGCGATCGAGCAAAGGTGGGTTCATGACTCGCCAATGCTTCACCCGACCGCGGGTGCGTTGAGCCAATGGACTTAGACTTCCAGTCTATCCATGGCTCGTGACGTTCCAGCCACTTCATGCCCAGAATGAGGTCATACCTCGAGTCCAAATCCAGGACTAGGCAACGTTCTAAGCTGTCGAAGTCTGCAAACTTCAGCTTAAGGTCAATCGA
>CM047592.1:15303681-15314330 GCA_026184515.1 Peronosclerospora sorghi
GACTTGGCTCGTCTGAGCCAAACCTGTCAAGTCGAGCTAAAGCTCGTTTACACCGTTACAGGTACTGTGACGGTTTGCTATATTATAGCACGAGCGCGGAGGACACTCCGTGGGTGGTTGTTCCTCATGATGAGGAACTGAAATATTAAGTCCTCTTTGAGGCACATGACGCCCCTACCGGGGGTCATTTAGGTCGGGATAAGACCTACGGTGTTTTAAGCGCTTTGTATTGGTGACCCAAAATGTACAAGTGGGTCGGTGCGTATATTCGCACTTGTGAGTCGTGCTCGAGGGTCACACCCTCTACAGATTAAGCTGCTATAGGAAACAGTTGGAAATTGCCAACTGTTCGTGTGGACCAAGTCAACCTATAGCATACAATTGGGAATTGCCAATTGTTCGTGTGGGCCAAGTCCATCTATTAATATGAAGGTGAACCTTTGTCGGAGTAGCCGTTACAACGGCGTGTTAAAAGTCCATTTGGATTTTATTTTCGGTTTTACCGAAGGCTGGTTTACCGGCGTTTCGGTCTTTATAGACCGTTTGAGCAAGATCTCACCTGGCAGCGGTGCCAGAGTCCATTGATGGACAAGACGGAACGCGTTAATCGCGTTGTTGAGGATATTCTCCGGAGCTTATGTCCAGATCCTCCAAGAGTTGGATTGAGATGCTTCCAATGACCGAATTTGCCATAAACAATTCGGTGCATGCATCTACGGGGTTTACTCCGTTTAAAGTGAGGGATAAGTAAATCGGCGGGTTACGTTGACGCCACGTGTGTGTGGCCCAGGGCTTGAGGGGGGAGGAGTCCCCGATGTCAGGCCTGTATGCTCCTGTCCGTTTGTTTGGCCTACCCGGCAGGGCGGCCAGCAGGCTGCCCGACCGGTTGCAGCTCGGGTCTGCGCTTGTAGCCGCCACGGCTCGCGCACTGGGCGCCTTCCACAGCCCCTGCGACCTAGAAGAATCTATTGTTTGTTTGTTGGGCCTACCCGGCAGGGCGTCCAGCAGGCTGCCCGACGGCAGGACGGGGCGGAGCGTCTGATGGCGCGACTCCATCATCATGTTCAAACCCAGTATTTGGTGAAGTGGAAGGGTTATCCACATTCGTGGTAGTTCGAGATTCCCCTGTAGCAGTATTGCCGTGACGTCGTTGACGCTTTCGAGCGGGAGAATCCCGCTGTGAGTCAACGACCAAAGGGGTGGGGTAAACCCCTTCACTCCCAGTAGTTGGGGGCCTTCGGAGGCAGATGCGGAACCCGCACTGTGCCCCAGCACCGTAGTGAGGGCACGGGCGCTAGCATAGCGCATGAGATAAGGGGCACGTAACTGCCCCATGGCTTTGGCTCTGGCAAACGCCAAGCACAATACCCTCTCTATCCGAACTTCACATTCAGAATAGCTGTTGTACAGCTTTAAAAAACTCTGGGAGACGTTTCTCCCCTCCGTCTAAGCGCGGAACTTATGCTCTGCCTCTTTGGCATATTCTCCTTGCAGGAGAATGAAGGGAACCTCGCGGAGGTTCCCGACAACGGCACCCTGTGCCTGTTTCTCGAGGCGCTCTCGATATGAGGTAGCAGTGAACTGCTTCTGCGTGAGCAGTTTTTCCTGGAGTTGATTCCGGCTTGTGATGTGTTGCGGCTGTACAGTCGCGAGGCCAGGGTTATAGAAGACTAAACCCTTCTGTACCTCATTCTTGGCCCACTTTGGGAGGTCACGAGGACCTCCAAAACGATATACCGCCCGTGGAGGGCGCATGGGGGCGTGAAAGGAATCTTGTAATGCCTGTGCGGCATTTTGAGCCTCTTGAGCTGCGTCCAGCTCAGTATTGGTGATCGCCTTCGGCGATTCGGATATGTCATCCGAGGTTGGTAATAGTTGCGCACCAGTTAGTGCGTTTTCCCCACGTGTGGGGAATGGGTTGGATGACCGACACCGCCGTTCGGCGCTGTCGGAGTGGTCAGCCGTTGGGGAGATCTCCCCAAGGGCATCCACTTCCGAGTTATCGGAATAGTTTTCTTCCATAGCACCACTAAAGGTGCTCATGGTCAGACAGAGGTACTGGCAGTTGGAGTTCTCCAACAAAATTTGTTTATTGCGTAAGCAATAGTCTTGATGTGGGAGGATGTAACAGGGTTACATTCGAGTCACATTTACCAGGTGGTGTACGGGCGTACACTACGGTTGGGGTCAGTATTGACCGGTCCGAAAGGTTTTGGACCATTGGTTATCTTAACCAATCAGGGCAGGAGCCCTTGGTGGTGGCGTGGCAGCCAGCCACGTGTTGGTACACAGGTGGTGTACACTTCATTTTAGCTAGGTACGAATTTAGTAAGTTCTACTTAGTATTACATATAGTTTACATTAGTTTAAATTAATTTAGGCTAATTATATATTAAATATACATTCAGTTTACAAAAATACTTAAGACTGCTAGGCGCGCGACCACGCCCGGTCGCGCGCGCAGTGAGTACAGTTGCTAAAGGGATCCCTCCCTTTAGCTACACCCTTAGTAAGGGAGCCTTTCCGTTAAGGCATTAGCGGAGCTAGGCGCGCGACCACGCCTGGTCGCGCGCGCAGTGAGTATTGTAGCCTAAGGGAGTTCTCCTTTACTCTACCCCCCTTTATAAGGGAAGCCTTGCTACAAAGGGGTTAGCGAAAGCTATCTGTAAACCACCCGGAAATCTTGGCCCCGAGAAGGAGAGCTCTCTCCTACTAAGCCCTTTTATAAGGGCGTGTCGGCTAAGTAGCGGCGAACGCCGCTTAAAGGAAAGTCTTCCTCTGTGCGCTATCCGCACCGTGCGTGTACGCACCCGGCTACAGTGGAAGGTGAAGTGGACCGTCCGAAAAAGGCGTACAAGGAAATCATCATGTCGGTGCAATACCCGACGGAAGAAAACTATACGCCGGACGACGACGTCCAAAGTGGATCGCTGATGCAATTGCATGTGCGGATGGGCCGCATGAATTATGATACAATTCTGAGGTTGGCAAAGGAACCGGAGTATGGAATCCGGATCACAGATGAGACGCGCAGGCACTGTGTTACCTGCGCGCAAGGGAAGCAATCCAAGAACATCCAGTCGAAGAGAGAGACAGCGGTGAAAACGCGCCTGTCGATTGGATCGGTGGTGTGATTTGTTCCGACCTTAAAAGTCCAATCACACCGAAAGATAGTTTGGGGAATCGTTATTGGTGAATTTTATTGATTTCAAGAGTAACTACACTAGGATTATTTTGGCCAAGAACAAAGATACTGCGGCCACGAAATTTGAGCATTTTTTGGCATTCTTCGAAAGAACTTTTGGATGCAAGATTTACGTCCTAAGGACTGGCGGAGGAGCGGAATACAGGAATGTCGATTACTTTTGTCTTAGTACCGGCATCGATCGGCAGATAAGCGAGGCCGGGAATCAAGCCAGTAATGGAAAGGCCGAACGCATGCATCGGACCGTGATGAACATGGCCCGGTGCATACTGTTCAGAAGTGGATTAAATTTGTCATTTTGGGGGATGCGGCGGAGTATGCAGCCTATGTGCTGAACCGCACCCCGACAAGCGCAAATTCCAAGCGGATTTCGCCGCTGGAAGTGCTCACTGGAAACAAGCCGAATCTTGACGTTATTGTGACTTTTGGCTCGCCGTGTACGGTGTACAGGAACCCCGGAAAGAAGACTCTCGCGCACCGTGCGTAGGTCGGGGTAATTATCGGTCGAAGCGAGGAGACGAAGGGCTTCAAAGTATATCTAAAAGCCGAACGGAAGGTGACGTCACCCAGCATGTCAAGAACGTAGAAACACTTACGGACGTGTAAAACCGGCAGCTTAGAATTGGAGAAGCCGAAGAATGCAAGGGGGAAGCTCTACCAAGTAACCGAGGGTCAGAAGGAGCCGTAGTGACGTCAAGCGTGGAGCAAGTCGCGAGAAAACAGACAAAAAGAAAGCCGCGTTGGACGAGAGATCGCCATGTCACGCGCCAGTACGCCGAGCGCATGGCTCAGGCGGAAAGCAAAAAATAGGACAATGGCGACGATGAAGAAAAGGAAGCGTCGATTAACATGGTAATGGAGGTCGACCCGAGGAATTATCGCGATGCGATGGGTCGCCAAGACGATGATAAGTGGATTGATGCGATGGATCAAGAAATCAAGGCGTTGGGAGGTAAGGAAGTCTGGGAGATAGTCAAGAAGCCAATCAACGCCAAACCGTTGCATTCGAAATGGGTTTTCGAGATAAAACCGATGCAAATGGTCAAGTGGAGCGCTACAAGGCGAGGTTAGTGGCCTGCGGAAAAGAGCAGCGTTTTCGGGGTCGATTATTAACTAACCTTTGCCGCGGTCATGGAGATGACCACTGTCCAGTTTATTCTAATGCTTGCTCGGAAATGGAGAGTACGAGCGATGCATGGGGACATCCCCAACGCTTATGTGAAAGCGTTGGAAGACGAACATGAAATATAGCTGTTCACCCCCAGTGGAATGAAGGTCGAGGAAGAAAAACTAAAGGAATTACAAGTTGGAAGTTCAAGTAATGTGGTTCTGAAATTAAAGAAAACGCTTTACGGATTAAAGCAGGCGGGCAGGCAATGGAACCGCCTATTGCACTCCAAGATTATCAACAGTCAATGCTATGAACAAAGTTTTACGAACGGTTGTCTGTACTACAAAAAAGTTTGTGGTGAAACGGTCGTGGTAGGTGTATATGTGGATGACCTATTGGTAACGGCAACAAAGCAGGTATATGTGACGAATTTTTTCGAAGAGCTCAAAAATTTGGAGATAAAAAAATTTGGGCGAAGTGTCAAAAATTTCTCGACATGCGGGTGGAGTACCAAGAAAGTCATGGTTATTTTCTCGATCAAGAAGTCATGATTAAGAACCTCCTGAAGATTTATGGTATGGAGGAGGCGAACGCAGTGAGGGCACCGATCGGGGATGAATTCGAATACCAAAACCTGAAGGATCAAGATATGTTGAAAAATTGTGGAAATGATGGATCGCCGACGATTAAGAACTTCCAGTCGTTGACCGGAAGTTTGCTTTGGATCGAGCGCTGCTGCAGGCCTGACATTGCGTACGCAGTGCACAAGGCCACGCGCAGAGCTAATGCGCCTTCGAAGCTGGATTGGATGACGGCCAAGAGAATCTTACGATTTCTCTAGGGGACGTCGAACATGAAGTTGCGTTTGGAGGTGAATGGAGACGCGAAATCCAAGGAAAAAGATGAAGTTAGTATCGTGGGATTTTGTGATACAGATTTCGCTGGTTCTAAGGAAGATCGGAAGTCCACAAGTGGTGGTGTGATTTTTGTGGAAGGGTGCATTGTGCACTGGGTGTGCAAGCCAGTCTTGTGTTTCGCTTTCCACGATGGAGGCCGAGATTTATGCAGCGTCAGTGACTCTATGTGAGCTGATCGGCTTCAAGGAGATGTCAAGTGAAGTTGGATTGAAGGTGGATCTTCCGATGACGTTGTTCTGCGACAACCAGGCGGCCATAAAAATGTTGGAAGGTGATGGTAAAACATCAAAAACGAAACACATGGATGTTCGGGTGAAGTTTTTACTTTCGAAGTCTAAGGATGGTGTTGTCAAGGCAAGCTACCGACCTACAGATGAGAACTTGGCGGAAGTTTTCACAAAGCCATTAAATCCTGAGAAGCTGGAACGCGCGCAGGATGGTCTTGGACTAGCGGCGGTTGCGATGGAGTAGCTGGTTTTCACGGAAAAGTCGAGAAGGAGTGTTAGAAGCGCGCGCTTTTTGCGCTGCAGCTCGCGTCGCCATTTCGGTTTTTCAGCGACTTTACAGTGAAAAGGTGATGTTTTGTACTTAACTTTAGGTTAGGTACAAAACATTGTGTATTTGCATATTATTAGTTTTAGGTATACACTTAATACTAATAAATCACTTCTGAATTTGATTATTAACTCACGTGTGGTTTTTTGAGAGGAGAACAAGTGCGGGACTTGTTCGGACTTTATTACGTTGATTACTTGGTACGCTGCAGTGGCAGCTGGATTTTTTTTTTGCGTATTGAACTCTTGTATCACGTGACTGTTGGTTTGGGTCGCTTCTTTACGTTTAAGTTGCGCAAGGACTGTGGAATATAAGTTTACGTTTGTTATTTTATTTTTCACTGTCACGCTACTTGCTCGGAACATCTAAGTGGAGTGGAACTTAGCACGTCAGTACGTAACAACTGGAAACGTGTGACACAGTACGCACGTTTGGATGAACGACAGCAACGAACAAGTATAATTTTATTTCTGTTATTCCTTAGATGCGACGTTCACTCATCAAGGGAAAGGGATCGCACATATTGTGTGAAGGACCCGCGCCCCGGATGCAGCCGAAGCTGAACGCAAATGGGTCGAATGCAACTTTTCGACAAAATGCATTTTGGGTAAGTACCCATTTTTATACTTACATTTATTAGGTGAAGTATTAAACTTAAGAGATAACGTCTAATATGCCCCTGTTTTGGGCCAAAAATCTAAAATGCCCCTCTTCTTAAAAAAATCCTAAAATTCCCCTGCTTTCGCGGTGCCCTCCAATCGCTAAATTTAAGGCGACTATTTAATGAAACATTAGCTTGCCAATCATCTCTAAGTTTGAATGTCGGTATTACAGGGACATATAAAACGTTATCTCATGTTAGAAAGTATATAAGAAGTGCTACATGCACTAGATGTAATTTACTTGTGACGAGTGAATAGGAAAATGAACCTTGAGGTTCCGTCGTGAAAAATCCATTCGTAAGCCAAAAACTCAATGGCAATCCTGTTTCGTTACGGATGACACATTGAGACGTTTTGCCTCGCATCGTGTCGTCGTCTGGTATTTCTTTAGTCGTATGTGAAGCCGCACGACGCTTCCAAGCGCCACCCACAGATGCCATCACCTCCAATAATCCGTGATTAACCGTGACATCCAACGCCTGTGGTCCGTAAACTACCGCCACTACCTTCGTGTTACCCTGTTCGTAGTACGAAGAACCGTCGACTCGCGAGAATAAACCAAAGCGCGTGCGAATTCTACGGACTTCCTCATTACGGCGTCCATCAACACGAAGACCCGCTACATAGATGAACTCGCCACTCGAAGTACCACCCAGAGCGCTCGAGTTTCCTGCATTGGCAGCAATTACCAAATCTTGAGATACCGGTACATCACTGTAATACCGACATTCAAACTTAGAGATGATTGGCAAGCTAATGTTTCATTAAATAGTCGCCTTAAATTTAGTGATTGGAGGGCACCGCGAAAACAGGGGCATTTTAGTTTTTTTTAAAGAGGGGCATTTTAGAATTTTTGGGCCAAAACAGGGGCATATTAGACGTTATCTCTAAACTTAATTTAATATAGTCACTTTTTGTTTTTGTTCTTCGGACTCAAGTCACGTAATATCACTAGTGGAGCATGTGGTGAAGTAGCATTTTGGTCTCAAGTTGTTAAGTATTGGAATTGTGAATGAACATTTTCGACCAATCAGAGGCGACATTGGGCGGCCGTCTCGCGCCGGTCGTCTCGCGACTGATAGAATTATGGAGAGGATAAGTATGATTAGTGTGAATTTGGAGTATTGAATGAACATTTTCAGCCAATCAGAGGCGGCCGTCTCGCGACCAATCGGTTTACGGAGGGTCTCAGAAGTAACTTTCAAGTATTGGAGTCGGCGCTGAAGTAACCAAGAAGTAGTAGGTAAAAGAAGTGTTTGACTTAGATATAGGATTTGGTAATACTTAATAGATTCGAATTTACCCTGTAACACGACAGTCGTTTTGAAACCTTCCAGCAATCTTTCCTTACTGTTCCTATACTAAAACCAAGTTTAATGCAAGAAGGTCTTTAAGTGAGCAAGTAATCGAGAGAAGCACAGTTGTCTGGGGCCAGCTAGAGCTGGGGGCAGCCTGATACTCTTTTGAAGTGTGTCCATAACGTGTCTGGTTAAATTTTTGGTTCGGACGTTAGTATTGAGAACCTGGGAAGTTAAGCAAGAGGATCAGATTTATTGACTTCTTGAGTTGTAATTTGAGTGAAAACACTAAAGTTTAAGTTCCTTCACGACAAGGAAGTACGTCCTACTAAGGGCAGAACGCTGTTTTATCTCTCGTGGAGCGATTAAATTACTGTGGAACGCTGTGGTTGGACACGTTTTTACTTTGTGGTGTGTTACGAAGTGAATAATTGGAGTTAATAAAGTTGTGATTGATTTTATTGCTGTGTTATCACGCTACCTTCGCTGTTACACTATTTTTGTGTTCAAAGTACGTTTAACTACTGGAAACTTGCGCATACAAGTGGCGATGTAAGACGATACCGTAAACGAACAGGTTATGAGCCCAAATGTGGTATAAACCGACCTTGAGGAGAAGCCTAATGAACACGAAAACAACAAGCATTCAGGTATGATGGATATGCTCGCTACCATCATGGATCGCCTAAACAAGACCGAGATGTCGAAGGACAAGCAAGCTCGCAAGGATAATGTGGCGCAGCCACATAGAGTCGACACAAGAATGAGCATTGTGTCGCTAGGCGACAGCAACGAAGACAAGCGAGTTTTTCTGACGGATCTTCAAGGAAGGCAAAATTTCGAAGAGATTTGCCATGCAGGCAAGGATGCTTTCTCGAGGGAGGGGGTCCCTGCGGGAGCTGCGCGATATGAACAGCACGCAAACGTGAACGGCCAGCACAACGTCCAAGTACGAAAACGTGCCGCCGCAGCACTTTGGATTGGTTAGAGCACCAAGTTTAAAGGGAAAAAAATGCAAATACGACATTTTGATGGAACCGAGAACTACAAGGTGATTAGGATCGGGTTTCCAAGTGTGGGGCAGGAAATTCCTGCGGCAAGTGAGTCTAGCTGAAGCCACGTGTGGATTTCCGTGGCCTGAAGACGTGAAAGTGGATCTGCTGGGCCATTACTTGGCGGTCCCAGGCGAGTCCTACTACAACAGACAAGTTGAAGGGTGGTAGTGCGAAACACCAGCCCTGTGGTACATCATGGATAAGATGTTATCCGTGTTTAACATCCAGATCACGCCAGCGCAAGGAACTAAGTTGCTGACAGCACGGAAGATTGCGTCGAGATCGTTGTCCGACCACTACCTATATTTTACGGCGGTCGCGGAAGCCGTCGGGTCGAATTGTGAGTCGTTGCTGCTGAAAAACGTGATCTATCACGCAGCACCGGAGATGAGGCAGATCCTCATCTCCAAGTACGACCACATCGACAGGAATACCTCAGTCAAGCCGAGGGGTTATGCCAATTCGCGCAAGCAGTTGAATATGAAGACAAGGGACCAAGGTCGTACGGTGGCGGCACGGTGAACCTAGAGTCGAGCAAGAGTAATAAAGCGCCGAGATCAAGAGCATGTTTTCGGGTGCGGCGAACCAGGCCACATGTTAAGAAACTGCCCCAAGAAGAAGCACAAGAAGGAAGATTTTGTGCTCACGGTGTATAGGCACACACACAAGTCAAGTGATGACAAGTGGATTTTAAACAG
The DNA here is from genome assembly GCA_026184515.1 of Peronosclerospora sorghi. NCBI lineage: Eukaryota > Oomycota > Peronosporomycetes > Peronosporales > Peronosporaceae > Peronosclerospora > Peronosclerospora sorghi. Next base: position 15,313,183 of record CM047592.1, read on the forward strand.
TGGTGCCAGCATGCACCTGACCCACGACGTTACTTGTTTGATGGATGTCGAAGTGGCATCTGGCGTATGCTATCAGGCAGACGGCGAGCGCTTAGAAATAAACAAGAAGGGGTCTGTTTATTTAAATGTGATTACTGCGGGCAAGAAAACACTACAGTCAATATTACCAAAGCTTACTATGTGGAATCACTGACGAGGAATATCTTGTCCTATAGAATCCTTGAAGATAAAGGATGCGTGTTGTCATATGTTAATGGCAGAAGGGCCTTAATTAAAAAAGATACTGGAAGGGACATTGTGGATGTTTTGATGACAAATAATGTTCTGAGTGTACACGGTAGGGTCGATCGAGACCGGATTGGTTTTGGAGACATAGCGATGAAAGTGTGGCGCGAAAACGAATTGGATTTTCAAGCTGTAACCGGTGCGTATACGCACGGTGCGGCTAGCGCACAGAGGAAGACTTTCCTAAAGCGGCGATACGCCGCTACTTAGCCGATACGTCCTTATAAAAAGGCTTAGTAAGAGAGCACTCTCTTACTCGGGGCCAATATTTCCCTTGGTTTACTAGTTATTATTAACTAACGCCTTGATCTCTCCCAGATTCTGGGAAACCATTTAGTGTCGTCTGCGACGCCTCCGATTTCGCAATAGGATGTGCTTTGTTACAAGCAGATGATGCAGGAACGGAACGCGTGATCGCGTTTGAGTCGAGGCAGCTTAAAGCTGCGGAACGGAATTATCCCTTTCATGATAAGGAGCTTCTTGCAATGAAGTATGCCCTTGTCAAATTTAGGGTTCACCTACTCGGCTCTAAGCCGTTCGTGGTTTATACTGACCACGCGTCCTTACGGACAGCGACGAAGTCGCCTCATCTCTCCCAACGGATAGACCGTTGGCTCTCCTTCTTTGCGGAGGACAACTTTGAGGTTAAGCATAAACCTAATAAGAAGAACGTGCTTGAAGACGCGTTGTCGCGTCGTCCCGATTACGAGCTCGCTCACGCGACATTCATCACCTCTTCTGTGGTGGATCTCATACTCCAGGCGTATGAGAAAGACCCACAATGTACGGCGCTTATCAGCGCGTTGGGTGGAAAGGGACTTGGCTCGTCTGAGCCAAACCTGTCAAGTCGAGCTAAAGCTCGT
>CM047592.1:15314430-15369939 GCA_026184515.1 Peronosclerospora sorghi
CGTCCTAACCACTAGACGACACCGACACGCGAAAGATATGATTACATGCAGTTCCGCTCCACATTCACTCACTGCCAACTGTACCAACCACTAGCCTCCGACTCTCGCACTGTTTCGATCGCTGCTTTAGGTTCGTACCAGTTTGCATCGGATATTCGTACAGATCGCAGGTCGTATTAGCTAACTATCTGACATAGATAAAGTGGGCGTATGCTACCTATGCAACGCCAAGGCGAAAGATAAAATTTAACCTCGGATTGCACAATATACATAGCAGACGGAGCAACAGGATGTTTTTGCCCGCGAGAGGCGTCGATAAAGCGAAAGCGACAAAATGAACCCGACAGCTGTGAGATTTGAACTCACGCGGGTTACCCCAATAGATTTCTAGTCTATCGCCTTAACCACTCGGACAAGCTGTCGCGTAAATTGACAAAGAATCGCCACATTTCCGTAATGCTCCTTACTGTAATACCTACCTAGCTTCGCCAGCCGTTGACGTCGACAAACCTGACAGCACTGATGTGGTGGAGTCAAGTTCGAAATCGAAAACATTAGCATCGATAACCTGACTACCACCATCGCGCCTAGCCTTCCAACTTTTGGAGGGGGTACTCCGCGGACCACCACTCGAGATCTGGTCCGATCGTCCGCTGCAAGAAGACGACCGGTCGGCATCAGAACTCACTTGGTCCGATTGTTTAGTGTCCATCTCACCTTGTGTACCCGATGGAATGGGCTAGTTACACACTCGGTCGATCGGGATCGAGATTGGATCGAACCGGCCTTGAATATAGAAGACCGATCTGGGTAGGTATCTCTGGGGCGGAACTCTTCACCCCAGATACAAACAGACCAAAAACACTTCCAAGAGATAACTTCCAATAGGACGATCGTCCAAACGATCAAGACCTGATCAATACGAAATAATAGAGGGTATACAGACCGTTCCGGTCTAGCCCCTGACCAATACGAAATAAGACCAAAACCGGTATAGTTTCCAACCAATATTAAAACAAGCCAATATGTCCGCGTAAAGACCCAATATGCTCGTGAAACTCCACAAACGATATCTCCACGCCAATACCAATCCAGTGAATAGCACGTTCCAAACGTACTTGAGTTGAGGTGTTGATATCGCCAAATAGTACTTCCGTCGAGGGACTTCCGGTGGCCAAAGTGCGCGTGCGGCGCGTCCAGACCGGGTGTAATGGGCGAGAGGGGATAATTCGACCCTCTGCCCCCAAACACTCCGCGGCGGGCGGAGGTGACTAGTGTACGAAAAGGGAAGAACGGCGACCCCTAGCTGTGGTGTGAACCAAGACCAGAAGAGGTTTCAGCCACTTATCCGAAAGCTAAAAGATTTCCTTACTTAAAGGTATAACCTCTGTCCTAAAAGGTGAAACCACAACTAAAATACTACTACCCTATAGTCCCTAAATGTACCCCCACAAAAATATGTAAAATACCCAAAGTCGGGTGACTCACCAAAACTTGCGTTCTTGACACTTCTTGAGTCTGAGAGGATGAAAAGCCCCGCTTGTTTAAACCAATCCGAAATTAGACCAAATGCCTTGACGAAACTTGACCAGAAGTGTGCCAAATGTTGGGCACGCTTCTCCACAGCCGCCCCTGAGTCAGACCGTGTCGCACAACGACAACGGTCTGACCCCGTCCATCAAATTCAGTTGAACCTTGGTCACTCAGACTTTTCCGGCATGGAGCAATCATCTTCTTCATCCGTTCCAGGTACTTGCACTGCTGGACTTGACCTTCTTGTGATTCCTTAACGACCGTTCTTGTAGGCACCTCGCATACCACGTCATCGCATGTCACTTCGCCCGTCCGGTCGGTCCGGTCTGGCAGCTCCCATCGTTATACTGAACCTCATACATCGGCAGGGCATCCGACCGGGACCGACGCGCAGTTGCAAGACGCACTTGAAGAGATCGCACGTCTCCAGGAGCAGATTGCTCAACAGGCGACACAACGTAAGCATGCATGTCCGGTCTTCACCTTGGACCTGTTCTAACCTTCGTTTGTCTTCAGCACGTATACCTCCAGCCCGTATACCTCCTGGTATCAGCAAGGCGATCAATGCCCTGCTTGCCGCCGATCGGCAGTCGAACACGCATGACCTCCAGCTGCGTCAGGTTTTGACTGGACTCATAACCGCGCGCAACAAGCTGACCCGCTTGGAAGCTCATCAGCTTCATCTCCGGGAGCAGCTTGTGCTGGTCCAACAGCAGCAAGCAGAAGACCTGCTTGACCAGACCACGTTGAGCATTCAAAGCGACGACCTCGAGAGGCGTCTCACTGAGCTCCGAATTTAGATTCAAGACCAGACCGAGGAGGTCCCGTCTTGTGAACGCAAGTCGAACGATTGGACGCAGGCAGCGAACGGTCGTCGGGCGGTATTAAAAGAATGTCATCAGCGCTTGGTTGACCTGTTGCGTCCTCGTCGGCATCCGGTTGCTGCCTCCAGCGTAGACCGGTCTGCGTCGGCCGCCTTGGTGGACCTACACCGGGACCAAGACCAAGGCCGTTCATTGGCCGAAAGTCCCCAGCCCAAAATTCGTCAAAAGTCTAAGAAGCGCGGGGACGCGCCGCGTCCCTCGAGGGCGCGGGGCACAGCGCGAGACCCTGAACTCGAAGGGAAGCGTGCGGTGCCTCGTAAGCGAGCCAAGATACAGGCGCCCCTCGTGGGTCCAAGCTTGGACGAGGATGACGACAGTAACATCTCCAAAAATCAAGCGCCCTCGACCGCCGGTGCTGACCGTGCCAAGTATTCAGAGGTCTCGTCCTGGGATGACTCCGGCGAAAACTCCGGTGATTCGGAGTTTGCTGTCCCCATCCCAACCAAGTCGCGAACAAGTCCACATGAAATTTTTGTTCAAGTTGCATCGACTTCGGAGCAGACCAAGAAGACCGTTCCGCATGGTGGCGTTCCACCACCTCATGCGTCGACAAAGTCAACACCTACGGTCTTGCCTGGGACGTCCAAGCTCCACAAAGATGCTTTGTTGGCCAACGTGGCAATCGACAGTTCTTCCCTTCCGCCACGAATGCGTGAGGATACTTTGCCGTGGTCTCCAGGGCAGATCGGTTGTTTACGCCGGTCCACCCTGACCAAGCAGCTCTTGGCCCGGTCTTTCTATCGTCCAGACCATTGGCTTTTCCCGCTGGCGAAGAAAGTTCCTGCCGCGTCGGAATGGCGGACGGACTTGATCACGTCGGCACAGATCTCCTGCTTGTACGCTGACGAGCCGTGGAAGATTTTCGAGCATCCCAAGCTGGGGTTCATCTTCCACTCGACTCCGTGGGCCAATGCTTTCATGAGTCGGGTGAAATATTTTAACAAGACTCACGCTCAAGCCATCTGGGAGGCATCCCACTATCTGGTGCTTCCCCCTGAACGAGTTCGGAAAGACCCTGGCTTGGCGACCATCCAGAACAAGCGCAAGCGGCGTCGCATCAGAGCGGGTGAGGCCTGGCAGTCCCTGTGCCAATATGTTTTGGACGGGATGCTGGCCCATGAGTGCGACGTCGATGTGTTCTTATATCCAGTTGTACTTCATATGCCGCGGCGTCGCGTCGAGAGGACCCGGCTGTTGGCTGACGGTGGCACATGGTACCCCGGTCTTGGGTGCATTACACCGGTCTTGGACCTCAAGGATGCTTTTGTCCAACTAGACCAACAAGAACCTTGGCGTAACGAGTACCAGGACCTAGTTGAAAAGCATCCGTCGTTGACCGTCGGCCGTCTGTGGGGTGATGGCGAGTGAGGTCGTAAGTAGTCGACCAGATAACACTTAATATATATCATCGTTCTTTTTCACATGTTCGGTCATCAAATCACTATTCCACCACTTTCTCCAGAGTAGCACTAGACACGTTATCACCAACCGTTCCACTTACATCGCGAAAAAACAATCCACGTTCGTCACGCCACTATTCCAATTCGTCACATATTTACAATACACAATACACAAGACACAAGACCTTCCACCTCTTCACACCGGTCGGAAAGACCGATGCTACTGCATGTCTTGGTCTTGGTCTTCATGGGTCTGCATCACTGCGAAACGGTTCCGACTGACTCGGTCCCGTTCGAATTCTCGTAGTAGTGCTCCACAGTTCAGGTCGGACTCATCGATCCAAGTTGTTTCATCATGGTCCTTCCATTGGACCAGATATTCTCGGTGGGTCCTGCCGAACCTGGTCTTCTTGACCGATCGGACATCTAAGACCTTTTCCACTTCAAATTCGTCCTTCTCCAGCGGTCGTTCCCAACTGTCCTCCGGCAGTAATGCTTCATCGAAATCAAACCGTTCTGCCTCGTCTACTAGACAGGGCATTTTGGGACGATCAGGAAATTCTCGGACCAGTTTTAACTTGGACACATGTACGATCGGGAAGACCTTGTAGTCCGTGCCGGTTGTTACTAGACGGGCAGCGTGTTCACCAATCAGCTCGGCAACACGGAAAGGACCGTGCCACATGTGAGCCAGATTCTTCGCATAGCCCTCCTTCACTCGGTCCAGGTACAACCATACCCTCGCCCCTGGTTCTATACCGTGGGGTTGGACCTGGTCGTTGTTCCGGTCTGACCGGTCTTGTGTAGCTTGACGTAACTTTTCGTTGACAATTTCTCTTGCATGCTGGTAATGTGTCTGGACCTGCATGCGCCAACGTCGAGCATCACGATCGCGGGTCTGAGTGCAGCCAATAGGTATCGCGGCTTCAAGAGTGGACCGGGGGTCCCATCCATACGCAAGATAAAAAGGCGTTTCTCCTCGGACCCGATCGGTCGACGAGTTGAGTGCAAACACCAGCCTTTCTGCGTATTCGTCCCAATCGCGCTGGTCTGGATCGGCAACGTACATCTTGATTGCTCTTGTAATAGTTTGTACCATACGTTCTGCCGATCCATTCGCTTGCGGACGATATGCCATCGTCGCGCTCTGTTTCTGGCCCAGCATATTGTTAAACGACCGGAACACCTCGGCCATGAAACCGGATTCTCGGTCGTGTCTGATGACCTCGCTGGCGCCGAACCTTCGGAACACGCATCCTTCGTAACTTTTGGCGATCTGCTCGGCAGACCGGGACGCACTTGCCTTCGCAATAACTAGACCGGTGAACAGGTCTACCCAGATCAACAACTCAGTATTGCCATATGTCGATTTAGGCAGCGACGGTATATGGTCCATCGCTATGATCTGGAAAGGGTAGGTAGCTTCGATATTTCCGGGCGATCACCCTTGATTACCGGTCTACCCTTTCCGGTCTCGCAATCCGTACAACAACCCACATATTTCTGTACACTTCGGAAAAGACCTCTCCAGTGAAATTGGGACCTGATCTTGTGTGATACGTTCTGCCTATGCCCTGATGTCCCCCTTCAAGCTGTACCAGCAGCCCACATGATGATGATGATCATAATAGATGGCATCATCAATACAGAATGATTTTATAATTGTTGGTGCAACAGCAAGCAACATTGAACTTCAACACTCAGCTCGTAAATGATAACGGACGCTAATACCGGTATTGATACCGGTATCCGACCGAATTTCGGTTTCCCGTCTAACCTACCAAACCGCCAGCAAATACCGGTATCGTACCGATACCAATACCGCTGTGGACAAAGTCGGTATCACTTTCGGTATACCGATACCGATGAGTTAAATGTCGGTATCACTACCATACCGACAGGGAGAATTTCGGTACCGGAGCCGGAGTACCGTACCAGTCACTACCCCTTCTAGACTCACATGGTAGTGATGGAGGACATCCGGCTGCAGCAACTCAGGTATCACCAATTTCGCCAATCGGTCCCGGTCTGCACTGTCTTGGTCGGCATCGCGGCAGTAATATAGTAAACTATCCTCATCCACTTCGTAACTGTCTGCGATCTTGGCACATTCTTTCGCTTGACCATTCGTCAACTTAGACAATTCACCGCGCAGGTAGGTCTTCAAATTCACAATCCATTCTTCTTCGTCCTGCGCCTTGAGGATCCGTTCTGCCCTTAGTCGTTGCACAACAGATTCACTCAACCGTTCCTTTGGGAACGGGTGGTGGGACTTTCGAGATCTCTGTCTAGTCGTGACCATCACATGCACCTGGTCCGGAGCGTTCTTGGGTACGATCACCTCGGGGAGCCTGTTTATATTCATCAATTCATCAAGTACGGCCTCCTCGGTGATCGTAGCCCCGGTCTGGTCTCGCATTGCCTTGGTCGCGAGGTAGTCGGCGCTTCTGTTCCAGTCCCGTTTCACGTGCAACAGCTCGTGGTTGGGATGGTCTTTCAATGCCTTCATTACCCGATCATTTAACGACCTCAGCCGTGGAGCCTTGCAGTCGATCTCTCCGGTGATCTGCCTGATCACTAGGTTGGAGTCACCACATATGATGACTCCCCCCTTCTCTTGCGACGACAGCAAGTCCAGACATAGAAGTAGACCTCGGTACTCCTCCTCGTTTACAGTAATATCCGTCGTGAAATCGGCAGCGGCTGCAACTATAGACCATTGTGGAAACTTCCACAATATGGAACTATAGGCGCCGACCTTCTTCTTCACGCTTGCTGATCCGTCAAAACTTAAGACCAAGAGCTGTTCATCATGGTCGACGGTCGGTGGCGGTCTCGAAACGGACTGCCGAGGTTGCTTCCTCGGGGCAATCGCTATCAATGCCTCGTCCACTTCAGACGGAGGGGTGATACTGGCAGCTAATGTGCCCAATATCTCTTCCTCGCCCCTGGTGCACTTAACGACCTCGAGGGTCCACTGCGCCAAGACCGCCGACCATCTGCCTAGACGTCCGTCCATCCCATTGGCTGATAATAGCCAGGCCAAAGTAGACCGCCTTGACAGGACCTTTATAGGTCGGCCGACCAGCAGGTTGTAACACACATCCAGAATTCGTAGCAACGCCAGAACTTCTTTCTCGACAATTCCATAGTTCACTTCATTTGGCTTCAGCGTTCTGCTCGTGAACGTGACCGGATGGTACACACCATCATGATCTTGTACTAGAGTGGCCGAAATGGCCCACTGACTAGCATATACAATAATGGTCGGGACCTTTTCGGGATTGAAATGCTTCAAAATCGGTGCCGTCACCATCTTAGCCTTCAACATACCAAAAGCAAACTTTGCACGCTTCATATGGTCTTCGGCCTCCACTTGCGGACAATCTGCAGCAAGACCAGAGTCGGCGCCCCCATGTAAAGTTGCCCGGTCTTCTTCGCACAACATATGGTAGTCCACTTCCCGTAGCTCATACAACACAGCCGCGTAGATAGCAAAATCTTCGATGGAACGGCTGTAGTAGTTTAAACTTCCTAGGAAGGACTGAATTGCCTTCAGAGACTTGGGAAACGGGAGGTTGCTTAACGAATCCAGGTCCTTACGATTAGCCTCTAGACCATTGTTCGAGACCATATGACCTAAATAAGCGACCTTGGACATACCCCAAAAACTTTTTTTGGCGCTGATAGATAGGTTCCAGCGGTCGCATGTCTCCAACAATCGTTCAAACTTCTCGCACAGATCGTTCCATGACGAGGCAGGTATCAGAATGTCGTCGATGTACGACCGCCTCCCTAGAACGGACGGTCTTCTTTCCCGATCGGGTTCACCATCTGTAAACATATCATAACTTTCGGCAGGGTCCCGATCGGTCTTGATTTTGAAGTGTCCGTACAGAGCGTTGTCTATCAACCTTTGATAGATCTGGGGTGCGTTCTTCAGACCGAACGGCATACGGTTCCACTCGAAAAGAACAAACGGTGTCACAAATGCGGAAATCTCACGGGCTCGATCATTCATCGAGACCACCCAAAATCCACTTGCCATGTCCAGCGAACAATACCACAAGGTCTTGTCCAGGTCTTCCAACAAATCATTAATAAGCGGCATCGGGTACACCATAAGTTTAGTTAACCGATTTACCAGTCGATAGTCGATGCACAACCTAATGTCGACGCCGTTCTTCTTGATAACAATTACGACCGGCGAGGCCCATGGCGAGGTCGACGGTCTAATAATCTTGGTGACCAACAGTCCTTTAATGAGATCAGAAAGCTTTTCACGGTACTGTGGCGCCACGCGTCGACATCGCTGGGCAATCGGATTGCCATCTCCAACGTCAATATCGCAAATCGCACCACGGGCTGCAGGTGGTAAGGCGTTGCCCTTTCCGATCAGCAGATGTATTTTCTTCCATATGATATTCTTCAACTGCTCGATATGGTCTGGACTGTTAAGGTCTTGATCACCCACTTGTAAATCATCCGTTGTAACTTCGGGCGAGTCGGCAGACACTTCAGGGAGGACTGCCATTTGGCTTTCCAGCTCATGAATGTACTGTTCCCCGCCTTCATGTATACAGACTTGTTCATCTTCTGGGGTGATATCACCTAGACCATCTGGACCGGCTGAACGCCCCTGGTCTTGATCGACGGGCTGTCCTTCACTGATATCGGTCTGATTAGGAATACCGTCATGGTCCGACCTAGCATTTTCATGTTCCCCTTCTTCCGTTTCTTGCTCCGCTGTCGCCTGGTCTTGTGCTGACACCACGTTGACTAACCTTGGCTAGTCTACTTGATGGTCCACCGTTCCTGGTGACTGCGGCGCCTTTCTTCGGACCAACATCTTTTTTGGGGTGACATAACTTGGTATTTCCACTAAAGGTGAGGTATCCTCTTCCATCGAACCATCATCGCTGATAAGATCGGTGGTCGATTGGTCGCCAGGATTTGCCACTCGACATACCGCCTCGACCCAATCGAGACGAACCCCATCTTCCTTGGTACCTTCCCTTCTGCTAACCACATACCGACAATAGTGTTATTGTCCAGTGTCAGCGGCTTGTCACCGATATTGGTAACACGGACAAAATCACGTCGACCAGAACTCTTTACGAAGGTCGAGACCCACCGATCACCCCTGGTCAACCATAACTTCCTCGAACGAAAACCTTTCTCGACCGGGGTATCGGCAGACTGACCGACTGGGATAGTGAGGTCTTGGTCCCACCGGACCAGATTGGTATACGAACCATACAGAGGTCTTCGACCAGCCAACTGGACCTGGACCTCATCCGGGAGTGTAAGCACTCCATGTGACAGGTGTAGGCGAATACCAGCTGGGACCATGAAATCCATGCCTAGTAAAGTGTCGTGACCAGCCAACTTGCCAACCCAAGCGCTGAAAAAGTAGACCAGCGATCCCGACAAAGTAATTTTCACACGCGTTCTTCCTTCGGTCATATAAGAGTTTTCACCGATCCCGACGCATTCTTGTCTCTGGGTATCGTCTATACGACATCCGACCTTACGAGAAAAGGCGGAGTCGATCATCGAGACTTCAGCTCCAGAGTCGAACAACATCGTAGCTTTCTGGTTATTAATCTTGCCACAGGCTTTCGCCTGCTTGAACTATTTATCAGGTGCGTGATACTTCCAGTATCCGCGGGATTCTCCAGGCAGCAAGTCCAACTGCATAACCACCTTGGTCCGGGAGTACTCATCGGTATTCAGACTGTAGACCGGATGGTCTCGGTCGACGCAATTTGGAATAGAACGTGTATTGTCGGTCTTATCCTCCTTGCCGACATATGCATAGATGTGAACCGTAGAACGCTCGGCTCGATCCAGATTCCAACCTGGCGAGCGTTCTAGTTTAACATCTTTTCTGCGTCCGGCGGCAGCATCCCCGCGTGCTTGTCCGGCACGTACCACTTGCGCATCATGTTAAAAATTCTTCAATCTTGCAGTGACCGGCCTTGTGGATCTCTCCACATGACTTGTATACGAAGAGGCAGTGGTCCGTCGGGTGGCCGCGTCTCTTGCACTTCTTGCACACCATCTTCTTCCAGCAGTTTGGACCATCATTTTTGCTCGACCCACAGTGGGAGCACTTCTGCCGAGGTTGGTCTGGATCGTACTTGCTTCCGTTCCTTCCCTTCCGGTCCACCTGGTCTGACTTTTACTTGGTCTTCGGGTCAGGTCCTGCAACATAGCCGTAACGATACTGGTTTTCATCCGATGACTCCTGGCTGGATGGAATTCCACTTTCCCCTTCTGACCCCGTTCTGTCATCAGCTACAATTGCCTTGACCGCTCGGGTCGGTCTGGTCCAAGGTCTCTTGACCGGATCGGTCTGGGTCTTGGAACGATAGCGACCTGATCCACCAGCGGTCTTCGCTCTCATACTACGCGACTGCTGTAGCGTCCGTAGAGTCTGTTCGACTTTGCCCGCATCCTTAAGACGCAGTAGAGTAAGCTGGTCCGCCAGTTCTTGATCGTCAAGGGTACTAATATAGTGACCCACATGTTCTATGGCGGCACCGTTCGGCGGGTTATTCTCTTTGATTGTTATGCCGGCGCGAAGTGCAGCCACGTTCAACCGATGCAAATACTCGATCGGTGTTTCGTCGGCCCGCTTCTGCATATGGTGGTACTTACGGGCGCTTGAAAATCCGGAGTTACAATATTGACCTTCAAACTCCGCACATAACAGGTCCCAGTCATACTGGATGTCGCGACCTAACTGTTGAATCCAGTTCGCAGCCGGTCCTTTTAACAAATCCCGGAAGATTAAACAACGTTCTCTTTTTGGGGTCTGGTCTCGCAGGAACGCAGACTTTACCCGACTGAACCAAGACCGGGCCTGGCCTTCATCAGCGTCCTTGCCGGTGAATTCCTTGAGGTCGGTCGTCGCGGCCATACGGATGCGCGGAATCGCAGCAGATCCAAAGTCGTAGGCAGTAGTGGAGGCTAGGTTAGCCTTGCGCACCTTGCCTGCGCCTGTACCATCTGAACCACCATGGTCGTCAAGACCGCCGACCGACTCCATATCACAGTCACTTGTCTTGCTTGGTCTACGCGGTCTTGCCGGTTGCGGCTTGCGCCTTCCCTTGCCGGTTGGTTTATCACTTCTAATAGGCTTATACATAGATGTTACCGATTCCATATCCACATCTTTGCAAACATTGACACCTTGACAGGTAGACCGGTCTTGGACATGTGGGTGCATAGGTGGTCTAACCCGTTCTTCCATGAAACGTTGCATCATCGTCTCAAACATGGATTGGAAGTTGGCTGGCGTCATGGGCAACGTGTTCATACCCTCCGTTTGCGGAACTGAGGCCTGTGGGGCTTGCTGGATCCCCGACTGGCAAGCAGCCCCTTGCTGCCGCATGTCCCTTTTTTGATCAGACCGGGCATGGTCCACCCCCATGGTCATCCGCTCGACACCGGTCTACAACTCTGATGAGCTGTTAGAAGCCAGTGGAGACTGGTAGATCGATTCATCGTCGGAACCAATGTCAACAAGCTCTGTGGGGGCTTCGGCGACCTTCATTGCCGTGGTGGGAGTTGGGCGGCGAACCGCCCCCACCAGTGGCATTAAACGGTCGTGGAGGTCCGACATCGACGCCTCCAGTCTCCAAGCATCAAATTCAAACAATTTATTGACACCGGCGGGGTTCTGCATTTTAATGCCAACCTCCGCCAACATCGCCACCAAATTCTTGACGAGCAGTAATGGTCGATCACTCTGGATCGGCTCGGTAGTGGAACCGAGAAGACGGTCGGGGATATGGAGGTCCAACACCCGAAAGACCTGGTTTTGGCGAACAAATCGCTTCAATTCAAAAACATAATACATCTTGTCCAGGTCTTGTTCGGTGATAGCCTCATCCCCGACCTTCGAATTCTCTTCGAAGTCGTCTTCGTCGGGTCGCATTCCCAGCCCTTTTCTGGGCACCTTGGGTAACTTGGGGACTTTAGGGAGGTAGACCGGATCGTTCCAGTCAGCCTGCAACTTATTTTCATCTTTTAGTTTTCCATCAATTTTTTCATTCATACACATAGGATCAGGACCAAGGTCCTGATTCTTTCCGGAACTATAGCAAGACCTGCTATGGTCCCGATCGGCTCCGGTGGGAGCCTTTTGGGGAGGAAAAAACTTATTAATCCCGATCTGGTCCTCCGCCAGGCCAGATCGGACATCACCATCTTTATCAACAACAAGAACGTAAGGCGATAGCCTTTCCTTACGTCCTCTCCAGAACGACTCCATATTCAAATCATTCAAATCTTCGAATCCAATTTTTGATGGAATATCAGCACGGTGATATCCACGATCACCAAGTGATCCGGGCACGCGCACCATTGTGGTGGAGTCAAGTTTGAAATCGAAAACATTAGCATCGATAACCTGACTACCACCATCGCGCCCAGCCTTCCAACTTTCGGAGGGGGTACTCCGCGGACCACCACTCGAGATCTGGTCCGATTGTTTAGTGCCCATCTCACCTTGTGTACCCGATGGAATGGGCTAGTTACACACTCGGTCGATCGGGATCGCAGATTGGATCGAACCGGCCTTGAATATAGAAGACCGATCTGGGTAGGTATCTCTGGGGAGGAACTCTTCAACCCAGATACAAACAGACCAAAAACACTTCCAAGAGATAACTTCCAATAGGACGATCGTCCAAACGATCAAGACCTGATCAATACGAAATAATAGAGGGTAGACCGACCGTTCCGGTCTAGCCCCTGACCAATACTAAATAAGACCAAAACCGGTATAGTTTCCAACCAATATTAAAACAAGCCAATATGTCCGCGTAAAGACCCAATATGCTCGTGAAACTCCACAAACGATATCTCCACGCCAATACCAATCCAGTGAATAGCACGTTCCAAACGTACTTGAGTTGAGGTGTTGAGATCGCCAAATCGTACTCCCGTCGAGGGACTTCCGGTGGGCCAAAGTGCGCGTGCGGCGCGTCCAGACCGGGTATAATGGGCGAGAGGGGATAGTTCGACCCTCTGTCCCCAAACACTCCGCGGCGGGCGGAGGCGACTAGTGTACGAAAAGGGAAGAACGGCGACCCCTAGCTGTGGTGTGAACCAAGACCAGAAGAGGTTTCAGCCACTTATCCGAAAGCTAAAAGATTTTCTTACTTAAAGGTATAACCTCTGTCCTAAAAGGTAAAACCACAACTAACATACTACTACCCTATAGTCCCTAAATGTACCCCCACAAAAATATGTAAAATACCCAAAGTCGGGTGACTCACCAAAACTTGCGTTCTTGACACTTCTTGAGTCTGATAGGCTGAAACCCACCCCTTGTTTAAACCAATCTGAAATTAGACCAAATGCCTTGACAAAACTTGACCAGAACTGTGCCAAATTTTGGGCACGCTTCTCCACAATAACTTGAATATATGTAGTTTGCTAGGTTTGTATCGAAAAGTCACAAAACAAAAAACGTTTCTGGCGACTCCGGGCGCTGAAGGAATTGCGCACCCTTCCAACATATTATAATTTCCTAAATAAAGGACTAACATGAAGCAAAACGAAGGAATTTGGTGCTTTCACAGGCACTACAACACAGTATCACGATTTCGAAGTTGGGACAGTACAAATAACAAATGTAAATCGGGAAAAGCGGATTCGAGTAGTTCAAAGACGCGGCAAAGATATCAATGAGTGTGGATACAATAGTACTCATTCTTAATGTCATTATGATGCTATTCATTTTTTTACAGCTGCTGCTTTAGAAATGCATCAGTTGGAGGCCGAACCGTTAATCAATCTACCGAATTTTTTTTGGTTACAATACGCCTCACTCGACAACACTCGACACAAGTTAGCTTCAGGATTTAGTCTTTTCGCCCAAGCACGCAAGGGGCATGTTTTCTTTCTCTTTTACACTAGGGCTCCTTGTAAAACACAGCGAATGAAGCAGACATTACTATGGATGATAAAAAGAGAAAATGCCTTATATTGCGTAGAAACAGTGGATGTTCAAAGTATTATCACAGAGAGACAAGTTGGACTAACACCGTGTTCACTGTATCCACGACAACTTTCATAGTAGAACCAGACATAATAGACCCTTGGTCAAAGTATAAAGTAGAGGGATGATATAAATCACTTGGAAAAAGAATCACTATGTTGGAACGAGAGGATCAATGGAAAATATAGCTTTCACGAACATTACAAAATAAGGATTGTCATTCTCACGGACAGTAACACACTTACTGGCTGACTTATGGAGGGAGTAATAACTCCTAAATAGTGGATCACGATGGTAACGTGCTTACAGAGAAGAACAAGTCGAATTATAACTTTCATATCTAGCACTACAACTCACAAGGATTGGACTTCGCAAGTAATCATTTATTTTTACCCAAGGATGGTCAATCCACCCACGGAAAATGGAAGCTCCGCAATGGGCAATCACCATACTGACCAACTCACGCAATTGTAAGTCGGTAATTTTAGGGTCTCAAGTACAATTTACGTAAGACGCAAACTTTTGCCTTCTGTCTATGATTATCAGTGGATCATAGTTAGTACAGGCGTAGTAGAAGGAATGTTAAAAGAGCGCGCAATTCCTGCAGCGCCCGGCGCCGCCGGTGCCTTTTATTTGGTTTACGACTTTTCGGTAAAAACCTATCAAATTGCATATATGCATATTATTATTTTAAGTACTTAACTTAATACTAATAAAATCACTTCGGATTTTGATTAATTCTTCACGAGTGGTTGTTGGGAGTTGGGTAAGCCGAATTACGGCAGGAAGTTTCTATTTATGATTACTGTGGATTGTGGATTACTTTTACGATCTCACGCAAGTCACGTAGTGGATACATTAATTATAACGTGGATAATCCAAGTTCTTTGCGATTTATTATTGGCATTAAGTTTCTACCTCTGTTGCTGTCATATATCAGTGGAATTGCTCGCATTAGTACTGCTAATCGTATTGGAACGCGCGCGTACAAGTACACTGATTAAAATGAGCGATTCGGAACAGGTTATGAACCCAAGTGAGGGCCGTAACGGATCGGATGAAGAAGTCAAAGCTGCGGATGTAATGCGTCTGTTCGGAAACCTAATGACGCGCCTGGAAAGGATGGAGGTAGCGAGCAACGCACCTAAGCAGGAAGAAAGGTCGCCTCCCAAGTCCAGGGGAGATGATAAAATGAGTATGGCCTCCCTTGATGACAACGACGAGGAAAAGAGGGGCTTCGCGACTGGGCGAGAAGAAAATGAGTTTCGAGGAGATAAGTCACGCTGGAAAAGATGTCTTTACTCGTGCTGGAGTCCTGGTGCTGGTGGGCCACAGGTGCGGGCGCACAATGGCAACCAGCACCAACAAGCATACGGATTACATGGACGAATTCCTGTCCAAGGGTATGCAGTGGTTTGTACGCCCACGCCGAAGCAAAGAACGCTTCAGATAAGGCCGTTCGACGTCAAATAAACCTATAAAGGATTGGGATCCGGGTTTTAAGCTTGGGGGAAAAAGTTTCTACGGCAAATTAATCTCGCTGAAGCTGCCTGTGGATTTCATTGGACCGAAGATGTGAAGGTCGACCTGCTGGGCCATTATTTGGCGGGCACAGCAGAGTCATATTATAACAGGCAGGTCGAGGGCTGTTGGTGCGAGACACCAGCCCTCTGGTACGTGATGGACAAGTTACTGTCTGTATTTCACGTGCGGGTGACCCCGGAACAAAGCATGAAACTCTTTATGGCCCGGAAGGCACCAGGAAGATCGTGGCCAGACCAATTCACGCGAAGATTACCTACGGCACGCGGAGGAACTGTGCCAGTTCGGGCAGGCCGTGGAGTATAACGATAGGCCGATGAAGTTCGCACAGAGTGGTGCGGTAAATTTGGTGGTTGAAAAGCCGAAAAAAATTGTGAAAAAACGCGTGTGCTACGCGTGTGGAGAAGAGAGGCATATGAAACGATATTGCCCGAAGAACAAGACCACAGGAAGATTTCGCGCTTATGTTCGACGAATCGTGTGGCGAAGTGTTGTAGGACACGTGGGTACTGGACAGCGTTTCTAGTATGCACATAACGTCAGACCTAACGTATCTGATTGACTTGAAGAACGCTACGCGGGAGTGTTACCAGGCTGATGGTAAACGAGTCAAGATCACGAAGAAATGGCGCTGTTCATTAATTTTGTACGCGGAAATACTAGTACGCGAATCAAGGTTAGAGACGTGTACTACTTGGAAGGAGTCGCGAGAAATATTTTCTCATACGGAATTTTCGAAGCTGGCGGACTGGTTTTATTTTACAAAAATGGAATAAGAACGCTAGTCAAGCGTGATTTCGGTGTTGGGATCGTCGAAGTTAGCGCAGATCTCTGTTAACGATTCAAGGGAAGGTTGACAGACCAAGAAAGTCCCGAAAGGAAATGGTCATGTCCGTGGCTGCAGCAAATGATGCTGATTTCGTGGCCACCAAAGATGTACAGAGTGGAAGTCTCATGCACTTCCACTCTCGGATGGGACATTTGAACTTCGACACAATCGTGGCATTGTCGAAGGATCCCCACTATGGGATCAGGATTACTGAATATACCCGGCGCCACTGTGTTACGTGTGCGCAGGGTAAACAGTCGAAAAATGCGCAGTCGAAGGAAGACAGCGAAAAAAACGCGCCAATCGATCGGATCGGCGGCGTGATCTTCCGACCTCAAGGGTCCAATTACGCCGATAGATCGTTTGGGAAATCGTTACCTTGTCAACTTCATTGACTATAAGAGTAACTACGTGACGGTTTTCATCGCGAAAACGAAGGACGTCGCTGCAAAAAAGTTTGAACATTTTTTGGCGTTTTTTGAACGGAAGTTCAATTTCAAAATTCACGTGCTAAGGACGGACGGCGGAGCTAAGTTTAAGAACGTCGACTATTTCTGTCGAAGCACTGGGATTGCACGGCAAGTCATCGAGGCAGGGAACCAAGTGAGCAACGGCAAGGCGGAGCGCATGTACCGAACCGTTATGAATATGGCTCGGTGCATGCTGTTCGGAAGCGGATTACCTTTGTCATTTTGGTGGGGGGATGCGGCAGAGTACGCAGCGTATGTGCTGAACCGCACCCCCACAAGCGCGAATGCAAAACGAATGTCTCTGCTGAGGTGTTGACAGGCATCAAGACAAATTTGGGAGAAATTGTTACGTTTGGATCGCCGTGCACCGTCTACCGGAATCCCGGGACGAACACGCTGGCGCATCGGCCCCGGTTGCCGTGATAATTGGTTGCAGTGAAGAAACTAAGGGTTACAAGGTGTATTTGAAGAAGGAACAGAAGGTCACGGTAACCCAGCATGTGAAAATGTGGAGACGCTGACCGATGCGCAGAATCGGCAGCTCATGAGCATTCTTGAAGAAAATGAACGGAAAAGGACTCAAGAAAAAAGTCAATGCTCAGAAGGAGCAGCCCAAGTGTTAGAAGGAGCTGTGGTGGAGCGTCTGATCAAAGTTTTTGACGCTCGATCAGGCGTTACCACGGCACCCGGACTACCGACTAACGAAGGGGGTCCCCCGGTTGTCCTGTGACTGCTTGTATTCCTGATCACCTTGTGTACCCGACGGCTTGGGCGTGGGTCGCCTCTTTAGGTGGCGGGGATGTCACTCTGCAATTCCTTGATGCAAGATTGGGATGACTTGTGACGGAGAAACTGGTGTCGATCAGGCTTGATCAGGCGCAAACAGTCGATAACCAGGGCCACTGGTCGTTGATCAGGGGTGATCAGGGCCAATAGTCGATAATTGCAGACCGTTGATCGATCTGATCGATCTGGTCGATCAGGCACTAGTTGGCGCGGGTTGCGAACAGATGAACGCAGGTCGCAGGTTGTAGAATGTCGATCTTGTGTTGATTGGCGAAGGGGTACTTGATCAGGCGGCGGAAATCTTCACCGCCCGATCGCCGAGCCTCTTAAGCCTAGTTTGTCTAGGAAATACCCAATGTATTAATGTATTCCTGACCTAAACTTAAGAGGAAATCCACCCAGAGTTCCCAGGGGCGCTTAGAGCAGCCGAACTTCTAGGGGAAAGACACAAACCAATGAGGAAGAGGTGAGATCGCACTGCTCGATCACGTTCCTAAGACCAAAAAACTTTGCGAAGACTACCGCTGGCACAGCGGGTGGGGTTGAAGACGAGTTCCCACGAACTCTAAGTCTGCCGGTTGGCCAAAAAGTGCACTAAGTGCTCCCGCCCGGGACGTAGAGGTGTGTATACGAAGAAGGGAGGCGCTAAGTTGCCGTCCCTGTAAACGATCTGCCCAATCGTACGCAAAAGGAGAACTTTATTATCACTTATATCCTAAAAACTACCAATTACCTAATATCAACCAATTAGAACTACCCATTCCCATGCACTCCGTCGTCCAGTCAACCTGGTTTATCTGTCGTCCGTCGCTAACCGTTAGGTACCCGTACCCAGTCGTCCCTTCTCACAATGCCCGTCTACGTACCGTCTATGTACCTGCAATTTACACACAGCTGTACACAGGATTACACACATAGTTGTGCCCACGATCAAAACCACAATTATGCCCACAATTGTACCATTTTTGCGGTACACTTTACCACAGCCGCCCCTGATCCTCGTCCCAGCCGGACAGCGGTTGGGGCGGGGATCGATCATTCCGTTGGCTACCGTGGATCAAGCCACCGGTGATCGTGTTGTCCACACTCATCAATCATGACATCATCGATCAGGCGATCAGCATCCATCAATCTTCCCTTTCTCCCGTCGATCTGGTCACAGTTGATCAGGCCGTTACCATTTAATGGTCTGCCCATCATGATACAGCATTCATCCTCCACCAACCGTGACACCAGCGATCAGACTCTCCTGATCAGGCATTCCCGCATTTCCATCATGCAAGCGATCAAGAACGGTGACCCAACGATCACAGACAGCGCCCTTGCCCTTGATCGGTCCAGGGCTGATGAGCTGATCACTGCGGTCAATCAAGCCTACAGTTTGCAAGAGACTCTCCGCGCGCGAGATGAGAAGATCGTGGTATTATCCAACTCGCTCTCTGTGCTCGAGGACAACGTCTCGATGCTTCGCCAGCAACTCGCGTGCACCAACCGTAAGGTGGCAGATCGCGATGACGAGATCAAGCGGGCCCGTGAGCAGCTTGCGCCCCTGCGTGATTTTGTCGGTGCAGCGGTTGTCGATCTTAAGTCCAAGTTAAAGGTTGCCGAGACAACTATAGCCGGCCAACGCGCCCAGATCCGCGATCTGGAGGGCGGTCGCGATCGTGATCGCTATCTAGGATCAGTTCAGGAAGAGACCATCGCTGATCACGCACAGGAGATCTCGCGTCTTGCGGCACTTCCTGATCAAGCGACGATTGATCAACTCCAGCAGCGTGTGGGCGTGCTACAAGAAGAATACGATCAGGACGTCTCCAAGAATCAGCGCCTGGTCGAGCAGGCGCTCAAGCTCAACTCCGAGGCTGAGAGACGTAAGCACCAACGCGATCGCCTCCGGAAAGAAAATGAAGCCAATCGCCTGAATGGATGAGTATACCGCTATCATATCCCAGATGGAGGAAATATGCGATCGCGTCTATGGGGTGTCTGCCATCAAGACTGATCTGGAGGATCTACGCGCTGAGAACTCCAAGTTGAAGATGGAACTTTCCACAGCGCGGTGCCGCTTCAATCAAGTATCTGCAGATCGCGACGCACTGCGCGACCAGTTGCAACAGGCTCAAGCTGAAATTACGCAATTGCGTTCGGTTGACTCGCACCTCCAAACCCAGTTGGCTGGAATGTCCCTTCAGATGCAGATCACCCCCGTTGCCGGCGCCTCTCTTGTAGGTTCCGATCAAGCTGAAATCTCGTCCGCTTACCTTCAAGGGGATTCGCCAGGAGATTCGGTCAGTCGATCCAGTCGATCGACTTCTTCGTCTAAGAGACATACCCAGCGTTCACAATCCACATCTAGGTCCAAGCGACAACGCCAAATCTCTCCCATTCCAGAGGAGAAGTCGGAGGATAATTCACCTAGTACTGATCAGGACAATCAAGGCGGATTCCCTGCCCTGATCGACTCAATTCCATCTACTCCAACGATCAGCGAGTTCGGGAGCGAGGATTCTCTTGATCAAGGCTCTGCCGGGTTCCTCTTTCCTCGTACGGGTGATTTTAAGTCGTTGATCTTGGTGCCTGATGGTGCGGTAGATGAAGACATCTTGCCGTGGACTCCGTGTCAACTTAGTGGTTTTGATCTGCATAACGTCTCGGCACAAGTGGTCTTCGACTACTTGACACGCCCCGAAGGCTGGTTGTTTCCAGTCGCCACGCGCGCCCCTTCGGCTGATCAGTGGTATAGTCACCAGATCACCCGGCCGGAGGTAGAGCTGTTATATTCTCGACGCCCCTTGGATATCTTAAAAATCATGTTACCACCCGTCTCTTTCCGCTCAGTCGGCTGGTTCGCCGACTTTGAAGCGAAGTACCGGTCGTTTCTAAATCATCACGCGCAGGCGATCTGGAAGTCGACGCATTATCTCCCCATCAATAAAAGACTCCGAGAGAACGATGACTTCTTCCAAGAGTATTTATTACCAAAGTCGACGTCAGCGCAGAAGTCGTGCCAGGGCATCATGGAAGAGAGTCGTGGAATTCATCCTGCGGGGCATGATCGACGGGAAGTGTGATCTCGACATTTTCTTGGACCCGTCGATCTCCCACTGTGCTCGGAACCGTCCCCTGAAGTATGCCCCGGCCGACGATGAGTCATGGTACCCGGGGTTACTATCGGACCCGCCACCTCGGACCTTATCAGACGCGCTGCGTGAGGTTGATGCCTATGAGCCTTGGCGGATCCAATATCGTCTTTCTCTTGAGAATCATCCAGGCAGGAACATTCCTCGCATTTGCCGTAATTTTTATGGGTCTGGTTTAGTTGGAGGATCCCTTTTTTTTAATCAATTAACACTTTTGATGATGCCATTTCCAACTGTTGCTTCGTCACTTTTCATGCATAACATAGATCGGTCTTACATCGGCTCACCTGCCGTAGTTCCTCCACCGTAACTCGTAATATCCATCGTAAATTCACCACTTCAAGTCAGTCATCATTTCTCCATTAATCGTGAGTCTCGTCAATCATTCTTCTTCAATCGGAGGTTATTTGATCATAATTCCATGATCAGTTCGTCGATCGCGCGCTAGTTGGACTATTCATCCACTTGCATGACGTCGAAACGATGTCTGTTCACCATCTTCCTTTCGAAATCCTTGATCAAGGCATTACAATTGAAATCTGCCTCGTCTACCCACGACGGCTCGGAATACCCCTTCCAGTAGACTTGATATTCTCGTAACGTCCTTCCATATCTAGTCTTTCGACCCGATCGCACATCGGTAATACGATCAACTTCAAATTCATCGGGATCTAGCGTCCTTTCCCAGCTATCTTCAGGTAGCAAAGCTTCGTCGAAGTCGAAACGATCTTCTATTCCAGCTGCTAGCACAGTAGTGGGACGATCAGGAAATTCCTTGACTAATTTCAACTTGGACAGGTGTACCACTGGGAACATACGATAATCGGTGCCGACGGTGACCAATCTCGCTGCGTGATCGCCGATCACCTCCTCAACTCGGAAGGGTCCATGCCACATATGCGCCAGTTTCTTCGCGAACCCTTCTTTCACCCGATCAAGGTACAACCAGACCTTTGAGACAGCCTCGATCTTGTGCGGCGTCACCTGATCGTTGTGTTTAACAGCCCGCTCAACCATCGCTTGGTGCGATCGAGTGCTCACTTGATCGCGGGCATATCGGTAGCCTTTTTGCAACTTATATCTCCACCGACGAGCGTCTCGATCTTTACGTCGAATCCCGCCCAGTTGTAACGTTGATTCCAACGACGATCGTGGGTCCCACCCATACGCTAAATAGAATGGGGTTTCCCCGCGGATGCGATCAGGGGTTGAGTTTAGTGCGAATACCAGGCGTTCTGCATACAAACTCCAATCTTTTTGTCCAATATCCGACACATACATCTTGATCGCTCGCGTAATCGTCTGCACCGTCTTTTCCTCCTTGCCGTTCGCCTGTGGTCGATATGCCATAGTGGCACTCTGACGTTGTCCCATGATTTTGTTGAACGCGCGAAATACTTCCGACATAAAACCAGGTTCTCGATCATGTCTGATCACCTCACTAGCCCCAAACCTTCGGAACACGCATTCTTCATAATTTTCGGCGATTGCTTGCGCGGTACGGGACGATCCAGCTTTCGCGATCACCATACCCGTGAACAAATCTGTACAAATCAGCAGTTCCGTATGTACATCCGTTGATCGGGGCAGCGATGGGATATGATCCATGGCTATCACTTGGAATGGGTACGTCGCCTCGATATTTCCCGGCGACATGCCCTTGATCGTAGGCTGGCCCTTCCCTGTTTCGCAATCCACGCATTGCCCGACAAATCTTTGTACGCTTCGGAATAGACCACACCAATGGAAATACCGTCTGATCCGCTGATATGTACGCCCTATGCCTTGGTGTCCTCCTTCCAAACTCACGTGATAGTGGTGGAGGACATCTGCGTGCAAGGGATCGGGTAGTACCAGCTTAATTTACGATCGGCGATCATCTTGATCATCCTGATCATCCCCGATTTTCCTTTTAGCCTCATTTCCACAGTAAATCAGTAATCCTTGTTCGTGAACATCATAGTTGTCAGCAATTTTCGCACACTCCTTCACCTCGTATGCGCTCAATTGATAACGTCACCGTACAGATAACACCGCAAATCGTGGATCCATTTCTCTTCATCCTTTGCCTTTTTCACCCGTTCCATTCTTATTCCAGATACTGGTACATCGGTCCATGTTGACGGTCTTGGTTGCCGGTGGTTACGTGATCGGGTCGTCACTAGCACTTTCGGTGCGGATTGATCTTCGTTCCATGTGATTACTTCGGGTAGACGGTTGAGACCAACTAATCCTTCCAGCTGTTTCTCATCTTCGATCTCAACTCTTGTTCTACCCTGCATAGCCATGGTGGTAATGTGATCTGCACTCCTATTCCACTCTCTCTTGACATGTACCAAATCATGATCACTCCACTCGCGTAGGAGGTTAAATGCACGCTGCTGTAGCACTTGTAATCGCGGAGCTTTGCACTCCATTTCTCCTCGCATTTGCCGGATCACCAAATTAGAGTCCCCACAAACGATCACCCTTCCTTTGGGATATCGTGCCAACAAGTCCAGACTTAAAAGCAACCCGTGGTATTCTGCTTCATTCACCGTGATATCCGGTGCATGATCGGCGATCGCGATCATAATCTTCCATTCCGGTAACTTCCACACAATGGCACCAAATGCACCCACACGTCGCTTGACACTTGCCGATCCATCAAAACTGATCACGTAAAGTTCTTCACCTTTCTTAACCGTGGGAGGTGGTACTTCGATCATCTGCCGCGGTTGCTTTTTCGGTGCGATCGCGACCAACGCTTCATTAATTTCGGTGCGAGGGGTGATGATTGCGGCTAACGCCCCTAGCACCTCCTCTTCTCCATGCACACATTTCTTGATCTCGAGGTCCCACTGTGATAGGATCGCAGCCCATCTACCTAATCGTCCGTCCAACCCATTGGATTTTAGTAACCACTTCAATGTAGATAGACGTGATAAACGGTGATCGTCTTTCCGACCAGAATCGTGAAATAAACAAAATTCGTAAAAGCGCCAGAACTTCCTTTTTGACGGGGCTGTAATTCCGCTCACCGCTTTTCAACGTTCGGCTAGCGAATGCGACGGGATGGTACACTTGATCGTATTCTTGTACTAGAGCGGCGGATACTGCCCATTTGCTAGCGTAAACCACGATCACCGGCGTCTTGTCCTGTTCAAAGTGTCGCGGGGTTGGAGCTGATGCAATCTTGGCCTTCAGCATGCTGAATGCCACTTTTGCTCTAATTAGTCGATCATCCTCGTGATTTGATTCCGCCTCACTATGTGATCGTTTCTTCAATTCTTGATAATCTATCTCCCTCAATTCGTAAATCACGGCGGCATAAATTGCGAAATCTTCAATAAAACGACGATAGTAATTTAGGCTTCCCAAGAACGATTGCATAGCACGTAAGGTGCCAGGGAAAGGCAAATTGATCAGATCGTCCAGGTTCTTTGGATTTGTTTCTAACCCGCGGCAAGAGACGTGATGTCCTAAATAGGGCACTTCGCTTCGCCCCCAGTACGATTTAGCCACGCTGATCGACAAATTCCATTGATCTCACTTTTCCAGCAAGTGCCGCACCTTATCGCATAGGGTGGACCAAGTAGGTGCAGGGATTAATATATCATCGATATATGATCGCCGTTGCAGCACAGACGGGCCCGGCGTTTGGTCGGGTTCTCCTGCTGTAAATACGTCAGCTGATTCATCTGCACCGTCTTTGACCCTAAGATATCCTTATAGTGCATTGTCGATCAACCGCTGATAAATTTGCGGAGCATTCTTGAGGCCAAAGGGCATATTATTCCACTCAAACAATCCAAATGGAGTGACAAAAGCCGAAATCTGACGTGCTCGATCGGTCATAGACACGACCCAAAAACCACTTGCCATATCCAAAGAGCAAAACCACAACGCTTTATCCAATTCTTCGAGTAGATCAGATTTCAGGGGCATTGGGTACACCATCAAACGCGTGAGTTGATTCACCGCGCGATAATTGATACATAAGCAAATATCAACCCCATTCTTCTTCACGATGATCACTATAGGTGATGCCCAAGGTGACGTAGATGGCTGGATGATCTTCGTGGCCAATAGCCTCTTGATCAAGGCTGATAACTTCCTGCGAAATTGTGGAGCAACTTTACGACACTTTTGAGCGATCGGGCGCGCATTGCCTACATCGATATCACAAACAACTCCACGTGCAGCAGGAGGCATCGCGTTCCCTTTCCCGATCAACAGATGTTTCTTCGCCCGAAT
Source organism: Peronosclerospora sorghi (assembly GCA_026184515.1). Taxonomy (NCBI): domain Eukaryota; phylum Oomycota; class Peronosporomycetes; order Peronosporales; family Peronosporaceae; genus Peronosclerospora; species Peronosclerospora sorghi. The sequence continues at coordinate 15,339,266 of CM047592.1, forward strand.
TATATCGCGAAGCTGATCAATTTCTTCTGCTGTGTTGATCGATGGATCACCAACTTGCAGATCATCCTTGGTCACTTTTTCGGTACTTGTGGACACTTCAGGCAACGTAGCGAGCTGTTTCTCCAGTTATTCCACGAACAAATCTCCACCCTCGTGATAGCAAACTTGATCATCGATAGGAGTCACATCGAATTCGCCATGATAGGCTGAGACGGGGTGGTCACGCATATCTTGATCAGGCTCATCTCTTGAAACCGGTTGTTCAACTTCGTGATCCAGGGTCGGACCTTTCACACTCGGCTCCTGATCGCACTTCTCTTGCACTTCTTGAACCTTTTGCGATCTTCCGGTTACTAATGCCACAGATGTCACGATCGTACGTAGGTCGTACCAAAATACTTCGAGGAGTAGGATACTCCTTTTTCTCGACCAGGGGGCCTTGATCGACACCTTCTTGATGGTCATGTGAAGAATCGATAAAAGCTTGATACGCGAGATTCTACCACTCCTTATATCGATTGTATCCCACCTAAATAAATCGAGGGCGACGGGGTACGTCGTCTTTGTTCATCCAGATACCTAAAATCGTATCGTCTTGTACGATGATCGGATGATCAACGACGTTCGTAATACGCAGATACCGTAAATTACCCACGCCCCTAGTAATAGTGGGGACCCAATTTTTTCCGCTAGTAATCCACAACTTCCGAGTCCGTTGATCACGAATCCGAACCTCAGAAGATCGACCTACTGGGATCTGCTCGTACAGATCAAGTTTCATGTAATTTCCACTTGACCCGTACAACTGTCGACGCCCTTCTAATGGGATGATCACCTCATCAGGCAAACTTAGTGCACCATGGGCGACGTCCGATCGAACACCAGCTGGTATCATAAAGTCCATACCCAATATAGCATCTTGACCAACAAGTTTTCCCACCCATGCATGGAAATAATAAAACAATGAGCCCGCTAACGTAATCTTGATTTTAGTGCGCCATTCTATGAGGTATGCACTTTCTCCAATGCCGACACATTCTTGTGTTTGGCTCATGTCGATCTGACAACCCACCTTACGAGCAAAGGTTGAGTAGATGATCGACACTTCGGCACCAGAATCAAATAATAACGTGGCACTTTCGTTATTAATTTTACCGCTCGCCTTGGCTTGTTTAAACCATTTCTTGGTGAGTGGTACTTCCAATATCCACGTGATTCACCCGGAAGTAGATCAATTTTCATTATCACCGGGGACCGAGAAACCTCATCAATACGGAAATTAGCCAAACGTGGTCAATCAGGCTGATCACATTTTTCATTATGTCTTTCTGCTGCTTGATCAGCCTTCTTCTTATCCACATATGCAAAAATACACAAACCAGAACGATCGTATCGTACCAGATTCCAACCTGTCGAGCGTCCGAGTTTAACATGCCTTAGGCTTCCTTGGGCAACATTCCAGCATGCTTGGTAGGGTTATACCACTGGCGAATACGATTGTAGAACTCCTCCATAGGGCACTTGCCAGCATCATGAATTTCGCCGCACGCTCGGCATACATACAAGCAATGATCAGTCGAGTTTCCCTTCTTGCCACACTTCAGACAGGTCAGGCGTTTCCAACAGCGCAAATTGTCATGCTTGACTGATCCACAATGAGTACACTTCTTCGTCGCCCCTTGATCAGCTGCCCTTGGTTCACTTCGTTTGCCAGATAGTGGCTCACTAGATCGAGGCTCACTAGGTTGATCGTGCGTCACTGGTTGATCGCGCATAGCAGCAATCATGTAACGAAGCTGATCACCATCACTTCCACTGTCCTCTGAGCTTGATTCTTCACTTCCAGACATAATCTTGATCGCACGCACTGCTTTGGGCTTCCGCACTGGGGCAGGTGATCTATCATCGCCAAATTTCTGACGGAATCGGCTAGTGCCTACCGCCGCGTGAGGCTGGAATGACTTATTGCGCGCATAAGCTCGCAGCGTTTCTTCCAAATCCATATCCAAACGCAGAAGTGACAGTTGATCTGCAAGTTCGCGATTAGTCAACGTGTCGAGAAAATCTTGCACGTGTTCTCGCAAGATCGTAGGCGGTCCTTCCTTAATCGACAGCTTGGCCCGAATTCCATCCACATTCAATCGGTTTAGATATTCGATGGGAGTTTCATCAGATCGCTGCTTCGTGTAGTAATATTGGCAAGATGCGATTGACCACTTCCACAGTACTGAGTTTCAAACTCCTCGACAAGACTTTTCCATCTTCCACGCGTCGATCTTCTCAGCCAGCGATGCCAATTGCCAGCCGGTCCCTTAATCACATCACCCATGATTAAGCACTTCTCATGGTCAGAGGCTTGATCACGCATAAATGCTGATTTAAGACGACTGATCCAATTTCGTGCTTGATCTTCATCCACTTCTCTCCCTGATAATTCTTTCAGATCACTGATCGCAGACATCCGGATACTGAGAATCGGCTGTTGATCAGGAACTCCAGTGTACGCTGACGCGATCGTGGCTTGTCGAGGCAGAGTGATCGGATCATCTGGGTATATATAGTCACGCTGGGATTGTTTATCATGGAACGAATATAGAGATTCCATGTCAACATCCTTAACCGTCGCCGATCTTCCTGGCTTTGACTGATGATCACGAAGCGAAAGCGAATGCACGGATTCCATGTCAACATCATTGACCGTCGCAGCTCTTCCTGGCTTTGGCTGGTGGTTTTTCATGCGTACAACTTCATGTGTCGACTTGCCTCTTTCCTCAGCCAAAAACCGCCCCATAGCCTTATTTAAAAAACGCTTGCAGCCGTGGGTCCTGCGGTGATTGATCATCTTCTGCCTTGTCTGATCGAGGTTCCTCTTTCACGGCTGAGAACTTGGCTTCATCCTTCTGGCAGATCGTCATCCGGCTAATCTTGGGTCCTACACTTCTAGCACTGCTCGACTACACTTCAGACATATCTCCCTCGGAAGGAGCAGATTCGTAACAGGATGATCCCGTGTATTCTGCCACGTTGATCGACGGGCCCGCTTCAATTTTCAGCGGAGAGCGAAGGGGTTCCACCTTAGTAGATCGACCCACTATAGGCACCAACAGATCAAACAGCCGCTGGGTAGCGGTCGCGAAATCTTGAGGGTCCTGATCGAACACGTCTTCAGCATCGTAGGCGCCTGTCTTCATACCAACTTGCTTGATCATGCGTGTCAACCCTAACACCACTGAAACTTGTCCTTCCTATCCGTCACTGGTTGATCGACTGGTCCGTTCAGCTTTCCGCTGATTGTGACCTCGAGTAGGCTCATGATCGAATCCATCAATAAGAAATCTTCCAGTTCCTTCCTGCAAAACGTCCTCACCAGATCCAATTCTGTTGGCGGCGCACTTGATCGACTTTCGTCGCTCTCCGTCCCAGGCGCCTTCATCAACGCCTTCGGTCGGTCGGACTTCTAGTAAGTCACCACCGCCTTCCAATCTGGATCATTATACACACATGTAATTGGCGGATCATAACTTGCGATATGATCCGCAGGGGCTCCCGAAGGAGCCTCGCGAGGTGGTTGAGGCTTCTCCTCCTTTATCTCATCAAGATACCTCCCCAGGTCCTGATGATCAGCATTTCCTTTCTTCTTCAGACATGACGACGGCGAAATGCCTTCCATCGCCATAACCACCTCCTCATTTTCCACTTTGATCTTCAATTCTGCTTTCGCATCCGTTTTCACGTCCTCATCAGCGCCATCTTGCGTAGGATCGCGGTGATATCCCGCGTCGCCCAAATATCCGGGCACGCGCACCATTGTCGTGGAGCGTCTCATCAAAGTTTTTGACGCTCGATCAGGCGTTAACACGGCGCCCGGACTGCCGACTAACGAAAGGGGTCCCCCGGTTGTCCTGTGACTGCTTGTATTCCTGCTCACCTTGTTTACCCGACGGCTTGGGCGTGGGTCGCTCTCTAGGTGGCGGTGATGTCACTCTGCAATTCCTTGATGCAAGATTGGGATGACTTGTGACGGAGCAACTGGTGTCGGTCAGGCTTGATCAGGCGCAAACAGTCGATAACCAGGGCCGCTGGTCGTTGATCAGGGGTGATCAGGGCCAATAGTCGATAATTGCAGACCGTTGATCGATCTGATCGATCTGGTCGATCAGGCACTAGTTGGCGCGGGTTGCGAACAGATGAACACAGGTAACAGGTTGTAGAATGTCGATCTTGTGTTGATTGGCGAAGGGGTACTTGATCAGGCGGTGGAAATCTTCACCGCCCGATCGCCGAGCCTCTTAAGCCTAGTTTGTCTAGGAAATACCCAATGTATTAATGTATTCCTGACCTAAACTTAAGAGGAAATCCACCCAGAGTTCCCAGGGGCGCTTAGAGCAGCCGAACTTCTAGGGGAAAGAAACAAACCAATGAGGAAGAGGTGAGATCGCACTGCTCGATCACGTTCCTAAGACCAAAAAACTTTGCGAAGACTACCGCTGGCACAGCGGGCGGGATTGAAGACGAGTTCCCACGAACTCTACGTCTGCCGGTGGGCCAAAAAGTGCACTAAGTGCTCCCTCCCGGGACGTAGAGGTGTGTATACGAAGAAGGGAGGCGCTAAGTTGCCGTCCCTGTAAACGATCTGCCCGACCGTACGCAAAAGGAGAACTTTATTATCACTTATACCGTAAAAACTACCAATTACCTAATATCAACCAATCAGAACTACCCATTCCCATGCACTCCGTCATCCAGTCAACCTGGTTCATCTGTCATCCGTCGCTAACCGTTAGGTACCCGTACCTAGTCGTCTCTTCTCACGATGCCCCGTCTATGTACCTGCAATTGTACACACAGTTGTACACAGGATTACACATATAGTTGTGCCCACGATCACACCCAAAATTATGCCCACAATTGTACCAATTTTGCGGTACACTTTACCACAGGGCGGTCCAAGTGTCTGAATGAGATGAACATGTGCTGGACATAATAATGAAGGACAAGATCAAGCATGTTCGAAGGGTTTAAAAAGGGAAAGAAGCCGCGTTGGACTAGGGAGCGGCATCTTACGCGTCAGCACGCAAAATAGAAGGCGGAAAGTGAAAAAAAGAGTGAAGACAACAGTGATCAGGACGATCAAGGCGAAGTGAATTTGCTTTCGGATGTCGATCCTAGTAATTTTCGGGAAGCAATCGGGATAGATGATGCCTGCAAGTGGATTCAAGCCATGGATGGTGAAATCCAAGCGTTGGAAGCCAATGAAGTTTGGGACGTTCTACGGAAACCGGATAACGTTAGACCCCTTCACACGAAGTGGGTCTACAAGACAAAAACGGACGCAAATGGCGCCTTGGAGCGCTACAAAGCGAGACTCGTTGCCTGGGGGAACGAGAAGCGGTACGGGGTGGACTATGAGTTCACCTTCGCTGCAGTGATGTAGATGACAACCGTGAGGTTTATTTTCGCTTTGTTGCGCATGTGGAGGGTGCAGGCGATGCGCGGGGACATCCCAACGCTTATGTCAAAGCGTTGGAGGATGAACACGACATTTAACTCTACGTTCCAAGTGGCATGAAAATTGAAGAAGGCAACTTAAAAGAGTTGAATATCGAGAACCCCAAGCAAGAGGTGTTAAAATTGAAGAAGTCGCTTTACGGGCTGAAGCAAGCCGGCAGACAGTGAAATCGTCTTCTACACGCTAAATTAACTGAGTGTGGTTTCAGACAGAGTTTTACGGATGGATGTTTATATTACAAGATTAATGATGAAATTGTGGTTGTGGGGGTCTACGTCCATGATTTGTCAGCGACGGCGACGACGGAGTGTCATATTGAAAGTTTTTTCGGTGGCGTGAAAGATTTGGAGATCAAGAACCTCGGCCATGCTTCGAAATTCTTAGGCATGCGAGTTAGTAACGATGCTGAGAATGGATATATGTTGGATCAAGAGATTATGATCTCTGATCTAATTAAAAACTATGGCATGGAAAACTAAAACGTGGTGAAGACTCCGATCGCGGACGAGTACAAAAGCGAAGCACTCAAGGACCAAGAATTATTAAAAAACGATGCTCGAGGAAATGAACCGTCAATTAAAAGCTTTCAGTCATTGACCGGCAGTTTGCTATGGATTACACGCTGTTGCAGACCGGACATTGCGTACGCGGTCCACGAGGCCACGCGCAGGGCGCATGCGCCCACAAAATTTGACTGGGCAACGGCGAAGCGGATCCTGCGTTTTTTTTAAAGGAACAAGTGATTTAAAGTTTCAAATGGAAATTTTTCAAGGACGAAAGATTGATGATAAATGTGAAATTGAGATTTCTGGTTATTCGGACGCTGCTTTTGGTGGGTCTAAGGATGACCGCAAGTATACCAGCGGTGGAACTGTTACGATGGATGGGTGACTAGTACACTGGTCTGCGAAAGGCAGTCGTGTGTCTCGCTATCGTAGATGGAAGAAAAGTTGTACGCTGCGTCGGTAGTGGAATGCGAGATGATCGGTTTCATGTAGATGGCGAAAGAAGTCGGATTTGACGTGAAAGTACCGATGGTTCTACGTTGCGACAACCAAGCGGCGATTACGGTGACGGAAAGGAAATGGAAAAAACGGGAAGATCCAAGCATATGGATGTTCGGGTGAAGTTTCTTATTTCAAAGGCAAGCGATGGTTTAATCGCGCCAAGTTACGAACCTACGGATACTATGTTGGCGGATGGGTTGACCAAAGGATTGGGTCCTACAAAATTAAAGTCGATACAAGAGGGACTCGGATTGAAGGCGATCAAGACGAGCTAGGTGTTTGCGGCCGGAAGTCAAGAAGGAGTGTTAAAAGAGCGCTCAATTCCCGCAGCGCCCGGTGCCGCCGGTGACTTTTATTTGGTTTATGACTTTTCGGTAAAAACCTATCAAATTGCATAAATGCATATTATTAGTTTAAGTACTTAACTTAATACTTATAAAATCACTTTGGATTTTGATTAATTCTTCACGAGTGGTTGTTGGGAGTTTGGTACGCCGAATTACGGCAGGAAGTTTCTATTTACGATTACTGTGGATTGTGGATTACTTTTACGGTCTCACGCAAGTCACGTAGTGGAGACATTAATTATAACGTGGATAATCCAATTTCTTTGCGATTTATTATTGGCATTACGTTTCTACCTCTGTTGCTGTCATATATCAGTGGAATTGCTCACATTAGTACCTGATAATCTTATTGGAACGCGCGCGTACAAGTACACTGATTAAAATGAACGATTCGGAACAAGGAATACCTAAGGCGTAGAATTGATTCAACTGGATGGATACGATTACTGCAGGAAGAAAATGGCATACACGGGGGGGTATGTACTCAAGGTCTCCAAGAAGAAGCCATATCATTGGATATGAAGCTAATTCAGGATCATCAGAACGTTTAGGAATCTTGCTGTATGCACACATAGAATCTAATGGGATGTGTCCGAGAACCAAGCCAATAAGCATGTTATTCAAACCAACAAGAAAAAAATCATATAGAGAATTGGAAGAGCCAGTTAAGTCATTACCTTCGCTAATGACAGGATCATAGAAGAAAGTGTAGATGAGTTGGGGGCAAAAAGCAGAAATATCACAAACACTAAAACAGTTATGTGCCTAAAAATGACTTGACCGACTATCCAATATGGATGTCATATCAGGTGGCAGTTAGGCAGTTAAATACGTATCATGTGGGTACAACCCAAGCTAATATTTGTCGAAATTGAAAGATGTCAAGAGAATAGAGAGAATATCAAGCACATTTTTTGGGAGTTTAAATGTGCTAGACAGGGTTGTAATCACATATTAGCTCAATGTACTGGAGACAAGATTCACGTAATACTACAGAGAGCACAATGCGAATACACAAGCGCTGGATGCATCCACCAACCCAAGCAGAGATAAGACGGGACTTCTCATATAGCATTCAGGAATTCATCTCGGAATGAAAAATAATGTGGAGAAGCACGACAAGGATTTGTATTAAGCACTTATGGGTCCAAAGGAATCAAGTGCTACTTCATTGAGAAAAAGAAAATGGTCGAGTCAACAGCTGAGGAGATGTGGATAACGGCAATCTTAAGTTAACAAAATAGAACAATCAGCCATAGAATTCGATTGTGTATTCGTTATTCTCTACATAATATACATGGATATATTATGTATTTAAAGTTAGGAAGTATACATAACTTTTTAGCTTGGACTTTGTATGTATACGCTTGGTTATAGAAAATTACGGCAAAGAGACAGAAGATATAGACATATATCTATTTTTATATTAGATGAAAAAAATTAGGGGAATGTTAAATCGACCCCCCCCCCCATTTTTAATTCCCCCCCCCCCCCCCCCGCCCACTACTACACATCCCGGATGTGAAAAGAACAAGTGTCTCACTACGACTACTACGAAGAGGTACGACTTACGTGGGACGGTCTAAACGCCTCCACACGAGAGACTAACCACCTCCAAACGAAGCTCCAAGTGACGCTTGAGGCAGAAAGTGCATTATTTTGGCCTACATGCCGCGTATGTGTCCACTTGTGGCCAGCGCTAGACCGACGCCGTGGAACGGGTCAATGACAAATTGAGTGGCTCTGAGATGGATATGATGCGCGATGGAGTGTGAGAAAGTCCATTGTAGGGAGATGCAAACGCAAAATTTATTTCTATATTATACAATATTCGATTGAATTCCGTGAGTAGCTGGTGGGAGCTACTCACGGAATTGTTGAGTGCCGAAAAGCAAAATCCTCTTCTTCACTCTTTGGCCAGTGACGTGGATGGTGCAAGAAGCATGCGGCTGCAAGGTTTTGATGTGTCCCAACTGATGCGTGTTCGTGTGATGCATAGTTTACATGGTGGCCAGCACGATGAATTTCAGCGTCACTTGAGAGGAGCTCGGTTAGACGTGATGGGGCCCCTCGCTGAAGCATCTGCCCAGTCGTATCAACGCCCGTATCCTCTCCTTCATGATCCACTTTTTGCACGAGGCTTAGCAAGGATTTATCTTTGTTCAAAAATCTGGCGAGACCGAAGATCTTGGTCAACGAAGTATGCTCTGGAACAACCAAACTCCTTGGAAGATGCGCTATGATTCCATGGCCATGCAAATCAAAACCGTGATCCGATCCTGGACCTACGACGAGTGATTTTGCATGAGGCAGCGCTTCGAAACGAAGTGAGTGAGAATTGGCTCTTATACGCCAATTTAACGAGAAAGGAAGGGTTCATTCGTACGGCCAAAAGCGCCGTGATGCATGCAGAAGCACTGGAGAATTGCTATGCAGTTATACAAAAGGCCAAGCTACTCGTGAGGCAGCATCGGATGTATGAAGCCTTGCGAATTCTTGAGCCTGTCGATATTGACGCGTCGACGTTTTTGGATGCGGACGTGCCAGACCCTCAGTTTTGTGCCAAGAACTTGCTCTGGCTATCAACTACATGCAACAGACTGGGCAGATAGCCGCCAGGAACACCCAAGAGCCAGCGCATACATCGTCACCATAAACTGCGGTTCAACCGTGACAATGCTATTGATTTGCTGCAACGCGCTCTCAAGCCGTCCAAGTTGAATAAAACAACCGACCAAGACAGAATGCAATTGTGGCTTGATCCTATCTGGATCATTGAGCGCGTCGGCATCCAAGATGTGGATCGGAGGTTGCATATCCATACGTTGTTTCCCCTGTGTTCTGATACAAGGTACTGATTTCGACACTAACGCACGCTGGACTTCTTGGATTGCTAGCTCATAACAAGCCAACGCATTTTCCCATTGCGCCAGCTTCTCCGAGTCTACAATTTCATGCATCAAATCCGTGAGCTATGATTTCTTTATCACGCATTTTTCTTCAGGGGTGATAGGAGTCAAGGTAGGAGTAATAGAATGGGTACGGTGATTGTTGTTGGATTGCTGGTATTTGCACTGGAGGAGGTGACCGAAAGACGTATTCTTGACTTAAATATTGGTGTCGAGGTGCCGTTTGGCGTCGTGGATCGTACCCGTGTTGTTCGTATCAGAACTGAGGGGGCGGAACATACTGAGACGAGCCGGCGGTGGGAAATATGCATGTTGGGAAGGAGGGGCATGGTACGAACCGTGGCTTGCGAGCTGTAATGCGGTTGGAAATTCTCGTACGACGTGTATGTGGTATCGGCGGGAAAAACTGGAGCTTGTGGACCTTGTATACCGCGAGCATTTGATAAAGGTGCTTGCAGGTATAATTGCATGTCCCCGCCGTTTTCGCGTGGTTTAGAACGGCTGTTAGTAGCTGTTAAATTACGAGAAAGGGAGTTCTGGAAGATATTAGGATAAGTACAAAGGCAATAAGAAAGTTACAAGGTTGTACATACCTCCATAACTTCACGCCGCGCATCGTCGTTTGCATCGGCTTTTCGCTTTTGGAACCCGTTTTTTTGTGCCCCCATTTCAGGCAGTAGCTGCACTGAATGCGTCTCTTATTGACAATTTCCTCCGCGATCGGCACCCGCTTGGAATGGGTTATCTGCCCCGTAACCGGAGGATGTTTCTTGGGGATGTATTGCGTGTTGACTGGAATAAAATTCTTGTGCAGGAACCGATAAGGTTGGATATCGATACGGTTTACTTTGGCCTCGGGCCCTTGCGTGAGAATAAGGAAAATGTCGTGTCGACATGGCAAACTATAGTTACTCATGCACCATCCCGGGCATTCCTCAACCTCATAATCCACAACAGTCAGTTTCTTTCGGAATTCTTTCTTCCCGAATCGGTACTCTTTTTGCATAATATTTAAAGCGTAAGCAGAAACCTCGCGATAAACGTCACGAAACACGCTTTCGTGGACCGTGGGAATAAATGCGTGGTATCTGGCAAGCGCCCGGCGAATAAGGTTCGATTTCTTTTTGCAGACCAACTTCATGCAGGGATATACGGAAAAGAATCCCATCTGGACAGACCCGAGGGTTTTCTTGAATGCGGCATGTGAGCTATCCACTTTGGATGACGATATTTGACCAAAGTGATGGAAGTTCACTAACCATGCTCCGCAGAACTTGTTCTTGTAGGGACTAATCCAACCGTACTCAATGTACTCCCAGTACGCCTTGGAGATGTTATTATTCATGTCTTCCTATTCTCGTTGAATTTGTTCTGATCTTTGGTTCATAAGATCAGATTTGACCATTTTTTCAAGAAGACTGCGAATGTCCACTGCGTCTCCCTTCAATCTCCATCAAAGAGAAATCTTTTTGATGCCGAGCTTTGATATTACTTTGTATATGCAAGTAACATAACTGGTGGCGAGCATTAGGCATGTCGCTTCGTACCGCGTTCATCAGGGCTTGGTCGGTATCTGTCACTACAACCCCAGGATTAATGATGGTTCCTTGGTCAACCAATGTGTTTGAAATCCACACAAGGTCCTCTTCTGCCGCAGTTTTGCAAAAAACAATAGACCAGAGTATACACGTGATGTTGGTACTCGTCGAAAAGATAATGTTGAGCATTCCTCCCCATACTTGTTTGTGCGGTAAGTTTTGTCAATTTGGATAACTGCTGTGCGTCGTTCTTCTATCAGGAGTTGCGGGACGTTGTTAGGCACAACCAACAGGTGCGTAATATTACCCTCCGGGAAGATTTTTGTTCGAAAAAATGCATCATCTTTTTGCAGATCACGCATAAGTGCTTCCATTTCAGGTATCCCGTCCATTTGGCTTTGAAGGAATTTCTGACGCATCTTCATGATATCCTTCGCAATCAATCGGCATTGATCGCCGAACTTCATCTGTAGGTTTTCCAAAATGGACGCAGTACTAGTTCGTGCTTTCAGCATGTTCAGAATGTATATTTTCTGCCCCAGTGTTGGACGGCGCGCAATCGGGTAGATTCTAATGTCTTCGGCAGGTAGGTGGTTATGTTCACCCTCAATTTTGATGCAGAACTTAACGTTCCCACCCTCGTTTTTGATGATTGCCTTCCACTGACAATTGGTCAACCTGGTTCTGGTTTCTCGCTCCGCTTTGATTCTTTTGGTGTTCGATCCCGCGTTCCCACAATTGATGTTCCACTTAATCACGTGAGGCTTTCTAGTTCTTTCACGTAATTGACCGGGCTCAATGTATTTATTGGTCCGTTTTTCGACAGTGCAGACAAACCCCCAGCGAATGCATTCCGCAGTAAGAGCGTCGTAGGCTGTTTCTGGTCTGGAGAAGAGCTTCCCGGAAAAATAAGCGTTAAGAGACGCTGCGACTTCTTCCTCAGGTTCGGCATATGCAGGGTATTCCTCGGCAACTGGATCTTACTCCGTAGCGAGATCTTCCTCCACAGCTGGGTAGACCGGCGGAATCTCTGCTCATTGAAGCTGGGGAGGAGCTTCTCCCCTTCCGCCCAAGCGCGGAACTTCTTCTCTGCATCTTCGGCATTTTCTCCTGGAGAAAAAAACGATAGGAACCTCGCGGAGGTTCTCAACAGGGGCACCCTGTGCCTGCCTGTCGAGGCGTTCTCGGTATAAGACGCCAGTGAACTTCTTTTGCGTGAGCAGTTGTTGCCGGAGTTTCTCACGGCGTTCGCATTGATACGGCTGAACAGCCGTATCAATGGATGCCGAGCCAAGAAAGAATCCACCTCTGCTTCCAAACCCACGTCCCGGAACTCCAGATCAAGATCCTCCACAATTCTGAATTCAGTGCCCTGAATACCAGGCCCTTCAACGACAGAGTTGCCATCTTGAATTCACCGAATCTCATTGGGAGATTCGTCCGGGGAATCCAGGAAGTCATCAGATGCGGCCTCCTGGTTTTCTTGTCGGTTTCCTACTTCTGCGTAGCTTCGACGACCCATTGATTACGATAATGCTGGAAAGCGGAAAGGTAGATCTATAAAATGCAAGATTAAAACCCGCTGAAGGAGAGCCATATATTTAAAAGAATTTCTACTGTGCTTGAGATGTGTGATCTCGCTGTAACACGCTATAATGTGTTCTTATATATGGACCGGCCAGGAAAAAATCTTAGAGAGACAGGAAACTCAACCGTGTTCTGATGTGCGCCGGCCGTATTTTTTTGCATACAGCCCCGTTACTTATAAAACTGATTATACCCAGGGTTATTCCGCATGTCCCACGGCGTCGGTCTAGCGCTGGCCACAAGTGGACAAAATGCGTCATTTAGGCCGAAATAATGTACTTTCTAACTTAAGCGTCACTTGGAGCTTCGTTTGGAGGTGGTTAGTCTTTCGCGTGGAGGTGTTTAGACCGCCCCGACTTACGTCCGCTTCTGGAAGGGAAAGTACAAAAGCACTAACGTTATTCAAATGAGCATCAACTGTCTCACTCAGTCACTGCACACAATCGTCAACTTGAATTCGTGCATTTCCAAACAGATAAATGACCGGAATTTTAGTCGTCGCAATAACCATAAAAATGAAACGGATGCTTATTAACACCTGCCCACGCAATTTGACAAAAACTGCCTCCGAGTCTCACCTCAGACACGTGCGACCGTAATGCACAATGCAATCAGCTGCAAGATGCTGTGCTGCCACTTCATCTACACAGCAGCTACCATAATACGTGTCTCCGAGCACAAAAACAAGCTCCCATTGGCCCACCAGCTCTTCTTTTAATTTTTGCTGAACTAAAGGAGCATTTGGCAATAGCGAATCGGGAAACTGGAGAGCAATTTTCTTGTAGGCACCAAGACGGAGCTGCTCGACTGTGCGTTGAATGTCATAGTACTCACAAATATCATAATCTTCTACGGATACACCATCGCTTTCATCCACTTGCACTTTAGCTCTAATAGCTCGCGAGCCATCGTCACTTTCGAAGGCTAAGGCGACGGTCATTAGCTCTAACTTATTTACAATATAAAAAGGGCATTGCTACATCGATGTGTAGAAATGGGCAGGGGGGGGGTCGAATTAACAGTTGGGGGGGCGATTTAACATTTCCCAAATATTATTGGTCCTTAATTTAGGACTAACAAAATTAGAATTAAACATTAATTAATATTCTGTGTAGAACTCCTATTGAAGTGTGAAAGATGAGATATTTAATTATGATAGGAGTAAATTTAAAAATATTATAAATTCTTGAAGTAGAATCAAATTTAATCAATTGTATTGATAATTATTTGTTTTCTTTGGATATTTTTAGTAGTGGAGAGATAACGTTATTGAAGAAGTGGTAAAAGATGAAGAAGATTCAAAGAGATTATGAAATATACTTCTACAATTTATAACCTTCGATTTCTGTCCGTCTAAGGCCGTACCTAATCGAATTCGAACTATGCTATAAGTCGGAACTAATTGGATTTCAGTTTAGAAATATCGCTTTTACAGTGAAGTGAAAAGCTATCTGACAAAAAAACATAAAATACAATTTTGGCTGCAAAAATCATCGCTCTGTTTAAGACTAATCCGTGGTAGTACTATAGACATGCTGATCAGTATTAACGACAATATAATTGGTTAGAAGTAGCGTTTTTACATCTACCTATTTAAAGTTTTCCGTCCCTGTGACGTTCCCTGTCGAACGTAGTTGCTTCTATGGTATAACCTTATATACCCGGGCACTACACTAGTCTATATATATAATAAAATTTGATCCGTCTTTTGGTGTACGTAGCTCTCATTTTGATTGGTTGAAATTGACTGAATTACGTAGAATAGCATCCAGCCTGACTTACGTAGATGCTATTCTAAGTAAGTCACTGTATACCCCGCCGTCATTTATTTATTCCTGACCAATGGACTGAGATCAATATCCGATTCTACTTAAGTCAATGGGATATCGTAAGAAAACGATGCTCCAAAATGGCGAAAAGATTCATTTCTGTGGTGGAGTCAAGTTCAATCGAACACCGTAGTATCGAGAACCTGACCACCATCGTGCCCAGTCTTCTAACTGACGGGGGGTGGGTACCCCGCGAACCTTCGCCTACGATCCGATCTGATCGTCCGCTGCTAGCAGACGACCGATCATCAGCATAGGACGCCTGGTCCGATTTTTGCGTCTCCATCTCACCTTGTGTACCCGATGGAATGGGCTGGTTGCACACTTGGTGGATCGTCGCTGTGAATTGATTTGGGTCTAAAATGCGAGACCGTGATGGGTAGTGTACCCTGGGCGGAACTCTTCACCCTTGGTACGGACAGACCAATTATACTTAGAGTAAGCGTACTCCAAAGGGCAGATCGCTTAACAGATCGTAGAGCACAACCAATGTATGAAGAAAAGTCCAATATTCCAATATGTATACCCAACAAGAACGTGACAAACTCCACGAACGATATCACCACGTAACAATCCAAAAACTTGTTTACACGTTCCAGACGTGTGTAACTTGGGCTTACGAAGCCGACCAATGCGTACTCCCGTCGAGGGACTTCCGGCGTCTCTAACGCGTCCCGGCCGGGTATGAGCTAGAGGGGATTACGCTACCCTCTGCTCCCAAACACTCCGCGGCGTGCGGAGGCGACTGATGTACTGTGCAAAGATGCGAACGACTTCCTTATTGAGGTGCTAACGACCAAGAAAGACGGAAAAAACCAAAAAACTCTTAGAAGGAAAAACCAAAACTTACCAATCCTATCTCCCTACGGTCCCCAATATGTACAAACATGAAATATGTAAAGTACACGCAATATCATGTGACCTACCAAAATCTGCGTTCTTGACACTTCTTGGACATGATAGGCTTAAAAGCCTCCTTGTTTTCCACCAATCTGATCGATGATAAGCTGATCGGCGTGCCGCTGATGCAAAGTGACTAAAATTCTTGAATCCACTTCACCACAGCCGCCCCTGAGTCTCGTCGCAGCCGCACAACGGTAGCGACCCGATCTCACCACCAGTTGGCATCCCAGATTTTCACAGTTGCAGACTTCCTCACCGATGGACAGATCTTCGAATCCGCCTTCGCCAGGTATTTGTCCTTGTGCACCTGATCATCTTGTAACATCTCTTGACGCTCGTTGCTGCAGGTGCCCTGTGTTCCCAATCGCCTCATGTCAATTCGCCTCCACGATCGGCCCGATCGGACAGCCCTCGCAACACTCCAGATTCCGACACACCGGATGGGCATCAGATCGGGTCGATCAGCTCCGGAAGACAGTCCGGGAGCTTCAGTCGCAGTTGGACTTTAAGAATACGTCATTCTTGCCACTGCGGAAGGAAGTGGATACCTTTGTCGTAAAGCGGACTTTTTTATTAGGCTAAAATAGGGCCTAATGTTGGACATTTTATTAGGCCCATAGCGGGCCTAATATTATGACTAATATTAGGACCTAAATTAGGGGCCTGATAGTGGACGCAGATAGTGGATACAGTAGTACATAATTAGGTACCGCCATGTGTACCACGGTGGGTACAGTAGTACGTACCACCGTAGTGTACATAGAAAGGATATAGAAGGGACACGGATGACGTGCTGATCACTTACAGGTACGCGGCGTACACCAGCGAACAAACAAGGAACAAGCGGAAAAATCAGGTCGACTGATGGACGGAAGGCGTTTCAAATGGACGATGCGGATTGGTTGAAAGTAGGAACAGGGTAGATCTAAGGGTTTAATTGCTAATAAAGTTCTCCTTTTGCGTACGATCGCGCTGATCGTTTTTTGGGAAGGCACCTTTGCGCCCCCACCTTATTGAAACCTCTACGTCCCGGGCGGGAGCACTAAGTGCGTTTTTGGCCCACCGGTTGGCGTAGAGTGAGAGAACTCACCCCGCAACTCCGCCCGCAGTGTCTGCGGTTCTTCGTTTAAAAGTTTTTGGTTTTGGGGACGTGATCGAGCAGTGCTCTCACCTCTTCCCCGTGAAATTAACGTTTGGTCCCTAGAGTTCGGCTGCTTTAAGCTCCCCACGGTAACTCTAGGTGGATTTTAATATAAATACCTTTTCCTCATATAGTCTAGGCTAGGAGCGCATTGATTTGGGCGTTCCTTAGCTGTTTGACGGCTTAGAGGCTCCGCGATCAGGCAGTGAAGACTTCCGCTGCTTGATCAAGTACCCCCCCCCCTACCGATCAACACCTGATCGACACTTTTTGCGAATCTTGATCGTGATCGCTGATCGCAAATCGCGCCAACTACTACTTGAACGACTTCCGGTTCTTGATCAAGTCTGATCCAGGTATATTACGACTGGGCAGCATTTTTTAACCCCTGATCGAGCCTTTCAGTACCAGATCGCACTTGCGATCAAGACACCTGATCGCATCTGCGATCAAGACAGAATATTGTTGATCGACGGTTATAACGTCAGCCAAAGCCTGATCAAGCCTGATTACCACTGATCTACATCGTTTCAGCGCCTGATCGCGTCGGACTGCCGTCTGATCGCACGTGATCACGCCTGATCGCATCGGTTGTATCGTCACAAGTTAGTTAATTCAATCTTGCACCTAGAATTCGCTGTGCGCTGTCCCCGCCACCTGAGGAGCGACCCACGCCTAGCCGTCGGGTACACAAGGTGAGCAAGACACAAGCAGTCGAAGACATCCGGAAGACCCCCTTCGTTAGTCGGCAGTATGGGCGCTGTGGTACCGCCTGATCAAGTCTCAAAAACTTCGATCAGCCGCTCCACCACACTTTGATACCCATGTCCGCGAAGTTGCAGGAGGTGATCGCCGAGAACGCGCATCTCCGGGCCCAGATCGCCCAACAAACAACGTGAGGTAAGCTGATCGGTCTGTATTTCGTCTTGGATCTGCTCTAACCTTCCTTCGCGTGCAGACGTCTGCCCACCGACATCGCCAAAGCGTTTGACGCTTTACTCGCGGCAGTCACATGACCACTGCGATAAGCTTCGACCGATCTTGGAAGGGCTGATCGGCGCACGGCATGATCTGTATCGTTTGGAGGACTAAAGGTCACACCTCCGGGAACAGCACGCGCAGCACTCGGACCCGCGATCGCAATGCCCGTCGATGGCGCATGCAGGTCCAGACACATTATAAGCATGCGAAATAAGTCGTCAATGAAAAGTTGCGTCAGGCCACGCAAGATCGAGCATTTCGGAACGATCAGGTCCGCCCTCATGGTATTGAACCAGGGGCGAGGGTATGGTTATACCTCGATCGGGTCAAGGAAGGCTATGCAAGGAAGTTGGCTCATATGTGGCACAGTCCTTTCCGTGTGGCAGAGCTGATCGGTGATCATTCTGCCCGTCTGATCACGATCGGTACGGATTATAAAGTTTTCCGATCGTGCATGTGTCCAAACTGAAGCTGGTCAGAGAGTTCCCCGATCGGCCTAAAATACCCTGTCTGGTGGACGAAGCGGAGAGATTCGATTTTGACGAAGCTCTGCTGCCGGAAGAAAGTTGGGAAAGGCCATTGGAAGATGAAGAATTCAAGGTGGAAAAGGCGCTAGATGTCCGATCGGTCAAGAAGACGCGTTTCGGTCGCACCCACCGAGAATATCTGGTCCGCTGGAAGGATCATGACGAAGCAACTTGGATCGACGAACTCGATCTAAATTGTGGAGCACTGCTACGAGAGTTCGAGCGAGACCGAGTCAGTCGGAATCGCTTCGCAGTAATGCAGACCCACGAAGACCAAGACCCACAGTAGCGCCGATCAGTATATCTATCGGTGTGAATATGTGTAAGGTCTGAATTATTGTGAATTAGTGTGATGAACTGTGATTAACTGGAGTAGTGGAGTGACGAACGTGGTGATAATTTTCGCGATGTGGATGGAGACTGTGTGTGATAACGTGTTAGTAAAAGTTTGGAGAAAGTGATGAAATTTGGTCAAGTTCAGCAATTTGGAAAGAATGATGACATGTATTATGGATTATCTGGTCAGCTAACTGCCGCATCAAGATTCGCAGTAACCCCACAGAAGACCGATAGTAAATGCCGGATGGTCTTCTATCTTTCCCTGATGCTGATTGCGCCAGGGCTCCTTCCAATCGATCTAGATCAAGGCGTCTTTCAGGTCTGCGATCGGCTCGTCACAATGAATACCGGGATACCAAACGTCGTCGTCATCTAATACCCCGTTTTTCTCAACCCGGCGCTTGGCCATATGAAGAACTACAGGATATAGAAAGATGTCGATGTCGCACTCGCGGACCAGCATCCATCCCAGAACGAACTGGCATAGGGTCTGCCAGGCCTCGCCCGCCCGACTCCGGTGCTTCTTCCGGTTCTTCTGGAATGATATCAGGCCTTGATCATGCTGCGCTCGATCAGGAGGAAGCACTAGATAGTGTGTAGACTAACAGATCGTTTGGCGGTAGGCTTCATTGAAGGACTTCACTCGACCCAAGAACGATCGATCCACGCAGTCGACGCAAACATGGACCCCAGCTTGGGGAGGATGAACACTTTCCATGGCTGGTCTGCATACAGACGGGCGATTTGTGGTGCTGTGACCAGGCCCGCCCGCCATGCAGAAGCGGCAGGAGCCTTTGAAGCTGGAGGAAAAAGCCAGGAGTCTGGACGCGATAGAGACCGGGCTAGTACCTGCTTGGTCAGGGCTGATCGGTGCAAGCTACCGATCTGCCCCGGTGACCATGGCAAAGTGGCGTCTGAAGGCAACGTCGGAAGGGGTCTATCTCCGATCAACACTCCTTTCAATCGGGCGTGATGGCGCAGCCCAGATGTGCTGTGCTGGAAGGAAGGCGCCGATCCGCTCAACTCACGCGTTCGTGCAACACCATCGCCTTGGGATCTGATCACCTGATCAGCCCCCGATGCAGACTTCGCTGTAACAGGACCTCGGCGTCGATCGGATTTGGACTTGGACAAAGCGGTGAGCATGAACTCAGAATCTCCCGATCCGTTTCCCGAGTCCTCTCCGGAGTAGGTCTCTATATGCTTGGTGTGAGCGGCGCGGGGACGTAAGGGCGCATGGGATTTGACGGTGTTCGGCGTATTATCTGCGTCCGATCTTTGGCTCGGAAAAAGCGCCTGCATCTTAGCTTTCTTTTGGGACGCCGCTTGCTTCTCCTCGAGTTCGGAGTCGCGCGCTACGCCCCGCGCCCTTGAGCCCTTCGACGCGCCCTTACGCTTCTTGGAAGTTTTTGGAATCTTGGAGTGTTTACTTTTAGCAAATGAGTGGGTCGTTTCTGATCTTGGTGCAGATCAATCAGAGCGGCCGATACAGATCGGTCAACGCTAGATCCTGCAGCCGGACTCCGGTAAAACAAGTCGGTCAACTGTTGGTGGCACTGATCTACGGCCACCCAACGACGGTTTGACTCCTGGGTCCAGGCGTCCGATCGGCTCTGGAAGGACTCGACCTTCTCGATCTGGTCCTTGGCCACGACCAGCAACTCGCCGATCTGCCTCTCCAGGTCACCATGTTGGGTGCGGAGTAAAGTCCAATCGGACTGATCCTCCAACCTCTGCCGGTTGACCAGCGGCGATCGGTATCGCCGCTTCAAGTGTCGGTCGAGGGTCTCATCCATACACCAGATAGAAAGGCGTTTATCCTCGGACCCGATCGGTTGAAGAGTTGAGTGCGAATACCAGTCTCTCTGCATACTCATCCCAGTAACGTTGGTCTGGATCGGCCACATACATCTTAATCGCCCTTGTTATTGTCTGCACCATGCGGTTCAGCCTATCCGTTCGCTTGCGGACGATATGCCATCGTCGCGCACCGCTTCTGGCCTAGCGTGTAATTGAACAATCGGAATACCTCAGCCATAAAACCGGGTTACCGATCGTGTCTAATAATTTCGCTGGCGCCGAACCTTCTGAAGACGCATTCCTCGTAACTCTGGGCGATCTGCTCCGCAGATCAGGAGGCACTAGCCTTTGTGATCACCAGACCAGTGAATACGTCGATCCAGATCTGCAGCTCAGTGTTGCCGCGTGTCGATCTGGGCAGCGACGGTATGTGATCCATCGCTATCACCTGTAAAGGGTAAGTAGCCTCGATATTTCCGGGCGATCGGCCCTTGATTATCGGTATGCCCTTTCCGGTCTCGCAATCTGTGCAACAGCCCACACATTTCTGCACGCTCCGAAAAATTCCTCTCCAGTGAAATTGGGTCCTGATCTTGTGGTATGTCCTGCCTATGCCCTGATGTCCCCCTTATAGACTCACATGGTAGTGATGAAGGACATCCGGCTGTAGAAACTCAGGGATCACCAGTTTCGCTAGTCGATCTCGATCGGCACTGTCTTGATCAATGTCACGGCAGTAATACAGCAATCCATTGTCGTCCACATCGTAACTGTCCGCGATCTTGGTACACTCTTTCGCCTTATCGTTTGTTAAATTGGACAGTTCACCGCGCAGATAGGCCTTCAAGTTGACGATCTAATCTACTTCGTCCTGCGCCTTGAGGATCCGTTCCGCCCTTAGCTGTTGTAGAACGTACTCACTCATCTTTTCCTTTGAGAACGATGGCGAGACTTCCGAGTTGGCGATTTAGTCGCCGCCATCACATGCACCTGGTCGGGTCTATCCTCGGGCTTGAGCAACTCCGGGAGCCTGTTTATGTTCATAAGTTCATGTAAAACGGCCTCCTCGGCGATCGTCGCCCCGATCTGGTCCCGCATAGCTTGGGTCGCGAGGTGATCGGCGCTTCTGTTCAATCCCATTTCACGTGCAATAGCTCGTTGTTAAGATAGTCTTTAAGTGCCTTCATCACCCGATCATTCAGCAACTCCAGCCGTGGCGCCTTACAGTCGATCTCCCCGGTGATCTGCCTTATCACTGGGTTGGAGTCACCACATATGATGATCCGCCCTTTTTTGTGATGACAGCAGATCAAGATATAGAAGGAGTCCCCGATATTCCTCCTCGTTGGCCGTTATGTCAAGCGTGAAATCGGCGGCGGCTGCAACTATAGACCATTGTGGTAACTTCCACAGTAAGGCGCTATAGGAGCCGACCTTCTTCTTCACGCTAGCCGACCCGTCGAAACTCAAGACCAGGAGTTCCTCATCCCGATCGACGATCGTTGGCGGCAGCGAGATTGACTGTCGAGGTTGCTTCCTTGGGGCAATCGCCGTCAGAGCCTCATCCACTTCATACCGAGGGGTTATACTGGCAGCCAAAGTGCCCAATATCTCCTCCTCTCCCTTGGTGCACTTGAAGACCTCGAGGGACCACTGCGGCAATATCGCTGACCATCTGCCGAGCCGACCTTCCATCCCATTGGCTGATAGCAACCAGGCCAATGTCGATTTTCTCGAAAGAACCTTTACAGATCGACCGACCAGTAGGTTGTAGCACACATCCAAAATCCGTAATAAAGCCAGAACTTCCTTTTCGACGATCCCATAGTTAACTTCGTTCGGCTTCAATTTCCGGCTCGTAAAAGTGACCGGGTGGTACACCCCATCATGTTCTTGCGCTAGAGTGGCAGAAATGGCCCACTTATTAGCATACACAATGACGATCGGCATTTTTTCCGGATCGAAGTGCCTGAGAATCGGTGCCGTCGCCATCTTAGCCTTCAACATACCAAAAGCAACCTGTGCACGCTTCATATAGTCATCTGCCTCCATCGGCGGCAATTCTGCAGCCCGATCGGAGTCGCAGCCCTCTCGTAAAGTTTTCCGATCTCCTTCGCGCTACATATGGTAGTCGACTTCCCGGAGCTCGTACAGCACGGCCGCGTAGACCGCGAAGTCTTCAATGAAGCGGCTGTAGTAATTCAGGCTCCCCAAGAAGGACTGCATTGCCTTCAGTGATCAGAGAAACGGGAGGCTGCTCAGTGACTCCAGATCCTTAGGATTGGCCTCTAGCCCGCTGATTGATACCATATTACCCAAATAGGCGACCTTGGACATGCCCCAAAAACTCTTCACAGCACTGATCGACATGTTCCAGCGATCACATGTCTCCAAAAACCGTTCAACCTTCTCGCACAGATCGCTCCATGACGAGGCAGGGATCATTATGTCGTCGATGTATGATCGCCTCCCGAGAACGGACGGTCTAATTCCTCGATCGGGTTCACCCTCTGTAAATACATCATATTTTTCGGTGGGGTCCCGATCGGTACTGATCTTGAAGTGTCCATATAGTGCGTTGTCGATCAGCCTCTGGTAGATCTGGGGCGCGTTCATCAAACCGAACGGCATACGGTTCCACTCGAATAGACCGAACGGCGTAACAAATGAGGAGATCTCGCGAGCCCGATCGGTCATCGAAACCACCCAAAATCCACTTGCCATATCCAGTGAGCAATATCATAGGGTCTTGTCGAGATCCTCTAGCAGATCGCTGAACAGCGGCATCGGGTACACCATAAGCTTGGTCAACCGATTTACCAGCCGATAATCGATACACAACCTGATGTCGACGCCGTTCTTCTTGATCACAATCACGATCGGTGAGGCCCACGGCGAGGTCAACGGCTTAATGATCTTGGTAGCCAACAGTACTTTAATAATATCGGACAATTTTTCGCGGTACTGTGGCGCCACACGTCGTCATCGCTGGGCGATCGGCTTGGCATCACCCACGTCGATGTCACAGATCGCTCCGCGAGCATCAGGGGGTAAGGTGTTGCCTTTCCCGATCAGCAGATGTTTCTTTTTCCATGTGATCTTCTTTAGCTGATCGATCTGATCGGGACTGTTGACATCCCGATCACCCACTTGCAGATCGTCCAAGGTGACTTCGGGCGGATCAGCAGACACTTCAGGGAGGACTGCCATCTAGCTCTCCAGCTCCGGAATATATTGATCCTCGCCCTCATGGATACAAACTTGATCGTCTTCCAGGGCAATATCACCCAAACCGTCCTGATCGATTGAACACTGCAGTTCCCGATCGGCGGTCTGCCTTTCAACGACATCGATGTGCTTAGGCGCGCCATCGTGGTCCGTCCCCGGCAATGTCATGTTTCCCTTTTCTTCCCGGCTCCGCTGTCGCTTGTTCTTGTGTCGCCACCGCGTTGACGAACCTTGGCTCATCTGCTTGATTGTCCACCGCGTCCGGCGGCTGATGTGCCTTTCTTCGAACTAACATCTTCTTTGGGGTTACATATCTGGGTCGTTCCACCATAGGTGAGGTATCTTCTTCCACCGATCCATCATCTCTGATCAGATCGGTGGTCGCTTGGTATGCCAAGTTCTGCCACTCAACATACCGTCTCGATCCGATCGAGACGAACCCCATCTTTCTTGGCACTTTCCCTTCCGCCAGCCACATGCAACAATAGTACTGTTGTCGAGTGTAAGCGGCTTGTAACCGATATTAGTGACTCGAACAAAATCATATCAGCCGGCGCTCTTCACAAAGGTCGACACCCACCGATCGCCCCTGGTCACCCATAACTTCCTTGATCGAAACCCTTTGTCGATCGGGGTATCAGCGGATTGGCCGACTGGAATGGTGACATCTTGGTCCCACCTGACCAGATCGGTGTGCGATCCGTATAGGGGTCGCCGACCAGCTAACTGGATCTGGACCTCATCCGGGAGTGTAAGCACTCCATGAGACAGATCAAGGCGAATACCTACCGGCACCATGAAATACATGCCTAACAGGGCATCCTGACCGGCCAGCTTGCCAACCCAAGCGCTGAACAAGTAGACCAACGAACCCGATAGGGTGATCTTCACGCGCGTCCTTATTTCGGTCATGTAAGAACTTTCACCGATTCCGACGCATTCTTGTCTCTGAGTGTCGTCTATACGACATCCGACCTTACGAGAAAAGGCGGAGTCGATAATCGAGACTTCGGCCCCAGAGTCGAACAAAAACGTCGCCTTCTGGTTGTTTATCTTACCACAGGATTTCGCCTGCTTGAACCTTTTGGCGGGAGCATGATACTTCCAGTATCCGCGAGATTCCCCAGGCAGCAGATCCAGCTGCATGACAACCTTCGATCGGGAATATTCATCGGTCGTGAGATTGTAGACCGGATGATCCCGATCGACGCAATTGAGAATAGAACATGTATTGTCGGTTTTATTCTCCTTGCCGACATATGCATAGATGCCAAACGTAGATCGCCCGGCTCGATCCAGATTCCAACCTGGCGAGCGTTCTAGTTTAACATCATCTCAACGTCAGGTGGAAGAATCCCCGCGTGCTTACTCGGCACATACCACTTGCGCATCAGATTGAAGAACTCATCGATCTTGCACTGGCCGTTCTCGTGGATCTCTCCACATGACTTGCAAACGAAGAGGCAGTGATCGGTGGGGTGGCCGCGTCTTTCACACTTCTTGCATATCATATTCTTCCAGCATCCCCGATCATCGTGCTTGCTTGACCCGCAGTGAGAACACTTCTTGCGAGGTCGGTCGATCGGACTTATTCCCACTCCTGCCCTTCCGATCTGCCTGGTCAGGCGTCGATCTGGTTCTTGGGGAAGGTCACGTGACGAAGATGTGACGATATTGGTCCTCGTTTGACTCCCGACTGGACTGGCCGCTACTTTCTTCTTCCGATCCAGTACTGTCTTCAGTCGCGATCGCCTTAACATCACGGGCCGATCTGGTCAGGGGCCTCTTCACCGGATCGGTCTGGGTATTAGATCTGTAGCGACCCGATCCAACGGCGCCCTTCGCCCTCTTGCTGCGTGAGTGTTTCAACGTCCGCAACGTCTGCTCCACTTCCCCCACATCTTTGAGGCGCAGCAGAGTGAGCTGATCTGCCAGCTCTTGGTCATCAAGGGTACTGATATAGTGACCCACGTGCTCCATAGCGGCACCGGTCGGCGGGTTGCTTTCCTTGATCACTATCCCGGCGCGAATTGCAGCCACGTTCAAACGGTGCAAGTACTCAATCGGCGTCTCGTCGCCCCGCTTCTGCATATGATGGTATTTGCGGGCGCTAGAGAATCCGGAGTTGCAGTACTGCCCCTCAAATTCTGAACATAGCAGATCCCAGTCAGATCGGACATCCCGACTCAACTGTTGGATCCAGTTCGCAGCCGGTCCTTTCAGCAGATCTCTGAAGATCAAACACCGTTCCTTTTTTGGTGTCTGATCCCGCAAGAAAGAAGACTTGACCCAACCCAACCACGATCTGGCTTGCTCCTCGTCGGCATCCTTGCCAGTCAAATCCTTGAGATCAGTGGTCGCAGCCATGCGAATGCGTGGGATCGCAGTATATCCAAAATCAAAGGCGGTCGTAGAGGCTAGGTTAGCCTGGGCGCTCTGCCCGCACCTGCACCGTCTGACCCATAGTGGTCATCCGGATCGCCGATCGACTCCATGTCGAAATCGCTGTTTTTGCTTGATCGGCGCGGTCGGGCTGGATGTTGCTTGCGTCTTCCTCTGCCAACTGGTCTGCCACCTCGGGTAGCCTTATCCGTTGATGCCACTGACTCCATATCAACATCCCAGAAAGTATTGACATTTTTCCGGGCAGATCGGTCCTGGGCATGCGGGTGCGGAGGCGATCGGTATCGGTCTCCCATGAAACGCTCCATCATTGCCTCAAACATGGCTTGGACGTTAGCTTGGGTCATGGGCAGCGTTTTGGCATCCTCCTTTGGAGGTACTGAAACCTGTGGGGGATCCTGGGGCCCCGACGGGAATGCAGCCCCATGCTGCCGCACGTCCTCTTTATTCTCCCATGGGGGTATGATCCACCCCCATGGTCATCCGCTCAACACCGACCTCCAACTCCGATGAGCTATTAGAGGAAGGTGGAGACTGATACAGCAATTTATCATCGGAACACACATCATCGTGTGCTGCCGTGGCCTCAGAGGCCTTCAATGCCACGGTGGGATTTGGGCGGCAAACCGCCCCCAACAACGGCACCAAATGATCATGGAGGGTCGACATCGACAACTCCAGCTTCCGAGTGTACAAATCAAACAACTTATTTACGTTGGCGAGTTTTTGCACTTTTATGCCGACCTCAGCCAACATCGCCAGCAGGTTCTTCACCAATAGCAACGGCCGATCGCTTTGGATCGGCTCGGTGGTGGGTCCGAGAAGTCGATCGGGGATCTGGGGGTTTAAGATCTGGATGACTTGGTCTTCACAAATAAATCGCTTTAACTCGTGGATGTAATACATCCTGGTCAGGTCTTCTTCCTTGATAACCCCATCCCCGACCTGCGACTTTTCTTCCAAGTCGTCTTCATCGAGTGGCATTCCCAGCCTTTGCTTGGGGACCTTGGGAAAGTGGATCTGATCGTTGCGGATATCACCGAGATATCATCTCGGTGATATCCGCGATCACCAAGTGATCCGGGCAAGCGCACCATTGTGGTGGAGTCAAGTTCAAAATCGAACACCGTAGTATCGAGAACCTGACCACCATCTTGCCCAGCCTTCCAACTGACGAGGGGTGGGTACCCCGCGAACCTTCGCCTACGATCCGATCTGATCGTCCGCTGCTAGCAGACGACCGATCATCAGCATAGGACGCCTGGTCCGATTTTGCGTCTCCATCTCACCTTGTGTACCCGATGGAATGGGCTGGTTGCACACTTGGTGGATCGTCGCTGTGAATTGATTTGGGTCTAAAATGCGAGACCGTGCTGGGTAGTGTACCCTGGGCGGAACTTTTCACCCTTGGTACGGACAGACCAATTATACTTAGAGTAAGCGTACTCCAAAGGGCAGATCGCTTAACAGATCGTAGAGCACAACCAATGTATGAAGAAAAGTCCAATATTCCAATATGTATACCCAACAAGAACGTGACAAACTCCACGAACGATATCACCACGTAACAATCCAAAAACTTGTTTACACGTTCCAAACGTGTGTAACTTGGGCTTACGAAGCCGACCAATGCGTACTCCCGTCGAGGGACTTCCGGCGTCTCTAACGCGTCCCGGCCGGGTATAATGAGCTAGAGGGGATTACGCTACCCTCTGCTCCCAAACACTCCGCGGCGTGCGGAGGCGACCGATGTACTGTGCAAAGATGCGAACGACTTTCTTATTGAGGTGTTAACGACCAAGAAAGACGGAAAAACAAAAAAATCTTAGAAGGAAAAACCAAAACTTACCAATCCTATCTCCCTACGGTCCCCAATATGTACAAACATGAAATATGTAAAGTACACGCAATATCATGTGACCTACCAAAAATCTGCGTTCTTGGCACTTCTTGCACATGATAGGCTTAAAAGCCTCCTTGTTTTCCACCAATCCGATCGATGATAAGCTGATCGGCGTGCCGCTGACACAAAGTGACTAAAATTCTTGAATCCACTTCACCACATTTCACTCCTCCATACTCCAAAGGTTAGTAGTTCAACAGCCTTTTTAAACGCTGTGTATGCAATGGCGACCTGTTTAATATACTGATAATGCACCAGTTGTGACAGATAGTATTAGAACTAGTACACAAGTGGACAAACACCTATGTAAAAACCTTGAAAGAACATGGTCTTGAATGTATACTTAAAAGAAAAGAATAATATCGATATTTGAGGGTTGGACATTCGCATCAAGTGATATCCACGTTAAATTGAGCCATGGAGATGTGGCGCAGATTTTGTTGTATGTAGATAAATTTCCCCAATTTACATTCTGCAGTGTTACAAATATTAAATTTACTGTCCCGTTGGTAAAACGGGCCACTATGCTAGTATTAAATAGTATCCAACTGAAAATACAACAGAAAATTCCAAAGTTTATTGGTATTCTTTTGGTATTATTATTACAAGTTTAATTTTATAAGTTTCACTAGATTAATTCTGGATCTTTAATATTTTTGCTTAAAAGAAGGAAAGCCCTATTTGCCCCCGCCCCCATTTTGGCTATTTCCCCCCCCAAATTTTTTCCAGCCAATCAGATTGCGCTGAATAATTAAGCCAATGGTCGACTCGTGTAGCCGGTGCGTATACGCAAGGTGCGGCTAGCGCACAGAGGAAGAATCTTCATTAAAGCGGTGCCTACCGCTACTTAGCCGATACGCCCTTATAAAGGGCTTAGTAGGAGAGATCTCCTACTCGGGGCCAAGATTCCCGGGTTGGTTTACTAGTTAGCCTTAACGGCTGTGTTCCCTTTACGGGATGTAAGTAAAGGGAGGGCTCCCTCTTACCTATGACAGTCACTGCACGCGAGACCTGTCGAGGTCGCGCGACTCGTGTAGCCGGTGCGTATACGCAAGGTGCGGCTAGCGCACAGAGGAAGAATCTTCATTAAAGCGGTGCCTACCGCTAATTAGCCGATACGCCCTTATAAGTGCTTAGTAGGAGAGATCTCCTACTCGGGGCCAAGATTCCCGGGTTGGTTTACTAGTTAGCCTTAACGGCTGTGTTCCCTTTACGGGATGTAAGTAAAGGGAGGGCTCCCTCTTACCTACGACACTCACTGCACGCAACCCTAGAGTGAAATGTAAACTGAATATATTTAATATGTAATTAGCCTAAATTAATTTAAACTAATATAAACTATATGTAATACTAAGTAGAATATTCCAAACTCGTACCTAGCTAAAATGTAGTGTACACACCTGTGTACCGACACGTGGATGGCTGACACATCACCACACCAAGGGCCCCTGCCCTGATTGGTTAAAATTACCAATGGTTCGAAACCTTTCAAACCGGTCAATACTGACCTCAACCGTAGTGTACTCACGTACACCACCTACTAAATGTGGCTCGAATGTAACCCCGTTACAACTCGAGTGCTAGTTTCGTGGCGGGGTATTCGTTTTGGGATGTGCCGGGACAGCCAGAAGCGCACGCGCTTCAAAACTTTATTGAAACGTATGCAAAACGGTTAGCCACGTCGCCTTTTCTACCCCATATGACGGTTTTATCGGGAGTGAAGGTGCGGCACGATTGTCACTCACATCTGATACATTTCTTGCTTGGGATACAGGATCAATGCACTTTAAAACTTATATTTTGTGGTGCTTTGAAGGGGCTCACCGCGGAAGAATCAACAGTTAAGCTAACGACTTTCGCGGACTCAATGCACCAGTTGGAGGTTGAGATTGATATGGTGGCATTTAAGGTTGGATATGAGAAAACGAAACGTCTTTTTCTTTCAACTGCCGCTATTGTGCTTAAATCTGGTGTCATTTATTAGGAAGATTCTTATTTCCAGTGTGTTTTCGGATTGTTAAAACTCACGAGTGAACTCAGTCGAGCCTACGACTGTGCGAAGCAGGTAAGTTTAGGTAAATGTAAATTTATTACCTCCTCGATTAAAATTGTTCATTTTCTGTAGATTTATGTGGTTGAGCGAAATGAAAAATTTATGCCCCACGTCAGGTTAGATGTTACACACTGAATATGTCTTTTCTTCGGTACAGTAGTTAATGTCCTCATGCAGTTTCATTTATGGAGATCTACCTCATGAAATGCGCGTGAAACTGGCGAATGAATTACGTACACGTTTCGACGGAAAACGATTGAAGGTACTAAAGTGAACTCCATCTGACTGGATGGAAATTTGGTTATAATTTGATCGTATAGATGGAATCTTTGGTGTAAAATCGGAGGGGTGGACACATGGTAGCTTGTCGCTGAGTTGCCATTGCGCAAATAGTGGTTCGAATTTCCGGATTTTGTACGTTCCGACCGAATTTCAGTTTATGCACGCACACACTTTTACACGTCGTTTCCGCTTCAATATTCCCATCCTGTATAAAATCAGTCTAAAAGCGCTGCCACGACGCTTGACCTATAAGTTTAGAATACCTCCTATATGACTTAGTTTAGGAATGCGCTATTTGCCATGAAACTAGCACTAGAGTCGACCATTGGCACTTATTCAATTAATTATTCAAGCGTAATCTGATTGACTGGAAATAATTTTGGGGGGG
>CM047592.1:15369949-15381338 GCA_026184515.1 Peronosclerospora sorghi
ACCCCTAGATGTGGTGTGAACCAAGACCAGAAGAGGTTTCAGCCACTTATCCGAAAGCTAAAAGATTTCCTTACTTAAAGGTATAACCTCTGTCCTAAAAGGTAAAACCACAACCAAATGCCATCTATCCGGAAAAACCACAACTAAAATACTACTAGTCCCTAAACGTACCCACACAAAAATATGTAAAATACCCAAAGTCGGGTGACTCACCAAAACTTGCGTTCTTGACACTTCTTGAGTCTGATAGGCTGAAAGCCTCCCTTGTATAAACCAATCCGAAATTAGACCAAATGCCTTGACGAAACTTGACCAGAAGTGTGCCAAATTTTGGGCACGCTTCTCCACAGCCGCCCCCGAGTCAGACCGTGTCGCACAACGACAACGGTCTGACCTCGTCCATCAAATTCAGTTAAACGTTGGTCATTCAGACTTTTCCGACATGGAGCAACCATCTTCTTCATCCGTTCCAGGTACTTGCACTGCTGGACTTGACCTTCTTGTGATTCCTTAACGACCGTTCTTGTAGGCACCTCGCATACCACGTCATCGCATGTCACTTCGCCCGTCTGGTCGGTCCGGTCTGGCAGCCCCCATCGTTCTACTGCACCTCAGACATCGGCAGGGCATCAGACCGGGACCGACGCGCAGTTGCAAGACGAACTTGAAGAGATCGCACGCGTCCAGGAGCAGATTGCTCAACAGGCGACACAACGTAAGCATGCATGTCCGGTCTTCACCTTGGACCTGTTCTAACCTTCGTTTGTCTTCAGCCCGTATACCTCCATCCCGTATACCTCCTGGCATCAGCAAGGCGATCAATGCCCTGCTTGCTGCCGATCGGCAGTCGAACACGCATGACCTCCATCTGCGTCAGATTTTGACCGGACTAATAAACGCGCGCAATAGGTTGACCCGCTTGGAGGCTCATCAGCTTCATCTTCGGGAGCAACTAGTGCTGGTACAACAGCAGCAAGCATAAGACCTGCTTGACCAGACCACGTTGAGCATTCAAAGCGACGACCTCGTGAGGCGTCTCACTGAGCTCCGAATTTCGATTCAAGACCAGAGCGAGGAGGTCCAATCTTGTGAACGCAAGTCGAACGACTGGACGCAGGCAGCGAACGGTCGTCGGGCGGTATTAAAAGAATGTCATCAGCGCTTGGTTGACCTGTTGCGTCCTCGTCGGCATCCGGTTTCTGCCTCCAGCGTAGACCGGTCTGCGTCGGCCGCCTTGTAGGACCTACACCGGGACCAAGACCAAGGCCGTTCATTGGCCGAAATTCCCCAGCCCAAAATTCGTCAAAAGTCTAAGAAGCGCGCGGACGCGCCGAGTCCCTCGAGGTCGCGGGGCACAGCGCGCGACCCTGAACTCGAAGGGAAGCGTACGGTGCCTCGTAAGCGAGCAAAGATACAGGCACCCCTCGTGGGCCCAAGCTTGGACGAGGATGACGACAGTAACATCTCCAAAAATCAAGCGCCCTTGACCGCCGGTGCTGACCGTGCCAAGTATTCAGAGGTCTCGTCCTGGGATGACTCCGGCGAAAACTCAGGTGATTCGTAGTTTGCTGTCCCCATCCCAACCAAGTCGCGAACAAGTCCACATGAAATTTTTGTTCAAGTTGCATCGACTTCGGAGCAGACCAAGAAGACCGGTCCGCATGGTGGCGTTCCACCACCTCATGCGTCGACAAAGTCAACACCTACGGTCTTGCCTGGGACTTCCAAGCTCCACAAAGATGCTTTGTTGGCCAACGTGGCAATCGACAGTTCTTCCCTTTCTCCACGAATGCGTGAGGATACTTTGCCGTGGTCGCCAGGGCAGATCGGTTGTTTACGCCGGTCCACCCTGACCAAGCAGCTCCTGGCCCTGTCTTTCTCTCGTCCAGACCATTGGCCTTTCCAGCCGGCGAAGAAAGTTCCTGCCACGTCGGAATGGCGGCCGGACCTGATCACGTCGGCACAGATCTCCTGCTTGTACGCTGACGAGCCGTGGAAATTTTCGATTATCCCAAGCTGGGGTTCATCTTCCACTCGACTCCGTGGGCCAATGCTTTCATGAGTCGGGTGAAATATTTTAACAAGACACGCGATCAAGCCATCTGGGAGGCATCCCACTATCTGGTGCTTCCCCCTGAACGAGTTCGGCAAGACCCTGGCTTGGTGACCATCCAGAACAAGCGCAAGCGACGTCGGATCATAGCGGGTGAGGCCTGGCAGTCCCTGTGCCAATATGTTTTGGACGGGATTCTGGACCACGAGTGCGACGTCGATGTGTTCTTATATCCAGTTGTACTTCATATGCCGCGGCGTCGCGTCGAGAGGACCCGGCTGCTGGCTGACGGTGGCACATGGCACCCCGGTCTTGGGTGCATTACATCGGTCTTGGACCTCAAGGATGCTTTGGTCATACTAGACCAACAAGAACCTTGGCGTAACCAGTACCAGGACCAAGTTGAAAATCATCCGTCGTTGACCGTCGGCCGTCTGTGGGGTGATGGCGAGTGAGGTCGTAAGTATTCGACCAGATAACACTTAATATATATCATCGTTCTTTTTCACATGTTCGGTCATCAAATCACTATTCCACCACTTTCTCCAGAGTAGCACTAGACACGTTATCACCAACCGTTCCACTTACATCGCGAAAAAACAATCCACGTTCGTCACTCCACTATTCCAATTCGTCACATATTTACAATACACAAGACACAAGACACAAGACCTTCCACCTCTTCACACCGGTCGGGAAGACCGATGCTACTGCATGTCTTGGTCTTGGTCTTCATGGGTCTGCATCACTGCGAAACGGTTCCGACTGACTCGGTCCCGTTCGAATTCTCGTAGTAGTGCTCCACAGCTCAGGTCGGACTCATCGATCCAAGTTGTTTCATCATGGTCCTTCCATTGGACCAGATATTCTCGGTGGGTCCGGCCGAACCTGGTCTTCTTGACCGATCGGACATCTAAGACCTTTTCCACTTCAAATTCGTCCTTCTCCAGCGGTCGTTCCCAACTGTCCACCGGCAGTAATGCTTCATCGAAATCAAACCGTTCTGCCTCGTCTACTAGATAGGGAATTTTGGGACGATCAGGAAATTCTCGGACCAGTTTTAACTTGGACACATGTACGATCGGGAAGACCTTGTAGTCCGTGCCGGTTGTTTCTAGACGGGCAGCGTGTTCACCAATCAGCTCGTCAACACGGAAAGGACCGTGCCACATGTGAGCCAGCTTCTTCGCATAGCCCTCCTTCACTCGGTCTAGGTACAACCATACCCTCGCCCCTGGTTCTATACCGTGGGGTTGGACCTGGTCGTTGTTCCGGTCTGCCCGGTCTTGTGTAGCTTGACGTAACTTTTCGTTGACAATTTCTCTTGCATGCTGGTAATGTGTCTGGACCTGCATGCGCCAACGTCGAGAATCACGATCGCGGGTCCGAGTGCAGCCAATAGGTATCGCGGCTTCAAGAGTGGACCGGGGGTCCCATCCATACGCAAGATAAAAAGGCGTTTCTCCTCGGACCCGATCGGTCGACTAGTTGAGTGCAAACACCAGCCTTTCTGCGTATTCGTCCCAATCGCGCTGGTCTGGATCGGCAACGTACATCTTGATTGCTCTTGTAATAGTTTGTACCATACGTTCTGCCGATCCATTCGCTTGCGGACGATATGCCATCGTCGCGCTCTGTTTCTGGCCCAGCATATTGTTAATCGACCGGAACACCTCGGCCATGAAACCGGGTTCTCGGTCGTGTCTGATGACCTCGCTGGCGCCGAACATTCGGAACACGCATTCTTCGTAACTTTTGGTGATCTGCTCGGCAGACCGGGACGCACTTGCCTTCGCAATAACTAGACCGGTGAACAGGTCTACCCAGATCAACAACTCAGTATTGCATATGTCGATTTAGGCAGCGACGGTATATGGTCCATCGCTATGACCTGGAAAGGGTAGGTAGCTTCGATATTTCCGGGCGATCGCCCCTTGATTACCGGTCTACCCTTTCCGGTCTCGCAATCCGTACAACAACCCACATATTTCTGTACACTTCGGAAAAGACCTCTCCAGTGAAAGTGGGACCTGATCTTGTGATACGTTCTGCCTATGCCCTGATGCCCCCCTTCTAGACTCACATGGTAGTGATGGAGGACATCCGGCTGCAGCAACTCAGGTATCACCAATTTCGCCAATCGGTCCCGGTCTGCACTGTCTTGGTCGGCATCGCGGCAGTAATATAGTAAACCATCCTCATCCACTTCGTAACTGTCTGCGATCTTGGCACATTCTTTCGCTTGACCATTCGTCAACTTAGACAATTCACGGCGCAGGTAGGTCTTCAAATTCACAACCCATTCTTCTTCGTCCTGCTCCTTGAGGATCCGTTCTGCCCTTAGTCGTTGCACAACAGATTCACTCAACCGTTCCTTTGGGAACGGTTGGTGGGACTTCCGAGCTTTCGGTCTAGTCGCGACCATCACATGCACCTGGTCCGGAGCGTTCTTGAGTCCGATCACCTCGGGGAGCCTGTTTATATTCATCAATTCATCAAGAACGGCCTCCTCGGTGATCGTAGCCCCGGTCTGGTATTGCATGGCCTTGGTCGCGAGGTAGTCGGCGCTTCTGTTCCAGTCCCGTTTCACGTGCAACAGCTCGTGGTTGGGACGGTCTTTGAATGCCTTCATTACCCGATCATTTAACGACCTCAGCGTGGAGCCTTGAAGTCGATCTCTCCGGTGATCTGCCTGATCACTAGGTTGGAGTCACCACATATGATGACTCGCCCTTTCTCTTGCGACGACAGCAGGTCCAGACATAGAAGTAGACCTCGGTACTCCGCCTCGTTAACCGTAATATCCGGCGTGAAATCAGCAGCGGCTGCAACTATAGACCATTGTGGCAGCTTCCACAATATGGCACTATAGGCGCCGACCTTCTTCTTCACGCTTGCTGATCCGTCAAAACTTAAGACCAAGAGCTCTTCATCATGGTCGACGGTCGGTGGCGGTCTCGAAACTGACTGTCGAGGTTGCTTCCTCGGGTCAATCGCTATCAACGCCTCGTCCACTTCAGACCGAGGGGTGATACTGGCAGCTAATGTGCCCAATATCTCTTCCTCGCCCCTGGTGCACTTAACGACCTCGAGGGTCCACTGCGACAAGACCGCCGACCATCTTCCTAGACGTCCGTCCATCCCATTGGCTGATAATAGCCAGGCCAAAGTAGACCGCCTTGACAGGACCTTTATAGGTCGGCCGACCAGCAGGTTGTAACACACATCCAGAATTCGTAGCAACGCCAGAACTTCTTTCTCGACAATTCCATAGTTCACTTCATTTGGCTTCAGCGTTCTGCTCGTGAACGTGACCGGATGGTACACACCATCATGATCTTGTACTAGAGTGGCCGAAATGGCCCACTGACTAGCATATACAATAATGGTCGGGACCTTTTCGGGATCGAAATGCTTCAAAATCGGTGCCGTAGCCATCTTAACCTTCAACATACCAAAAGCAAACTTTGCACGCTTCATATGGTGTTCGGCCTCCACTTGCGGACAATCTGCAGCAAGACCAGAGTCGGCGCCCCCATGTAAAGTTGCCCGGTCTTCTTCGCGCAACATATGGTAGTCCACTTCCCGGAGCTCATACAATAAAGCCGCGTAGATAGCAAAATTTTCGATGAAGCGGCTGTAGTAGTTTAAACTTCCTAGGAAGGACTGCATTGCCTTCAGAGACTTGGGGAACGGGAGGTTGCTTAACGAATCCAGGTCCTTAGTATTAGCCTCTAGACCATTGTTCGAGACCATATGGCCTAAATAGGCGACCTTGGACATACCCCAAAAACTCTTAACGGCGCTGATAGATAGGTTCCAGCGGTCGCATGTTTCCAACAATCGTTCAACCTTCTCGCACAGATCGTTCCATGACGAGGGAGGTATCAGAATGTCGTCGATGTACGACCGCCTCCCTAGAACGGATGGTCTTCTTTACCGATCGGGTTCACCCTCTGTAAACACATCATAACTTTCGTCAGGGTCCCGATCGGTCTTGATTTTGAAGTGTCTGTACAGTGCGTTGTCTATCAACCTTTGATAGATCTGGGGTGCGTTCTTCAGACCGAACGGCATACGGTTCCACTCGAAAAGACCAAACGGTGTCACAAATGCGGAAATCTCACGGGCTCTATCAGTCATCGAGACCACCCAAAATCCACTTGCCATGTCCAGCGAACAATACCACAAGGTCTTGTCCAGGTCTTCCAACAGATCATTAATCAGCGGCATCGGGTACACCATAAGTTTAGTTAACCGATTTACCAGTCGATAGTCGATGCACAACCTAATGTCGACGCCGTTCTTCTTGATAACAATTACGATCGGCGAGGCCCATGGCGAGGTCGACGGTCTAATAATCTTGGTAGCCAACAGTCATTTAATAAGGTCAGAAAGCTTTTCCCGGTACTGTGGCTCCACGCATCTACATCGCTGAGCAATCGGCTTGGCATCTCCAACGTCAATATCGCAAATCACAACACGGGCTGCAGGTGGTAAGGCGTTGCCCTTTCCGATCAGCAGATGTCTTTTCTTCCATATGATATTCTTCAACTGCTCGATCTGGTCTGGACTGTTAAGGTTCTGATCACCCACTTGTAAATCATCCATTGTAACTTCGGGAGAGTCGGCAGACGCTTCAGGGAGAACTGCCATTTGGCTTTCCAGCTCCTGAATGTACTGTTCCCCGCCTTCATGTATACAGACTTGTTCATCTTTCTGGGGTGATATCACCTAGACCATCTGGACCGGCTGAACGCCCCTGGTCTTGATCTACGGGCTGTCCTTCACTGATATCGGTCTGATTAGGAATACCGTCGTGGTCCGACCTAGCAACTTCATGTTCCCCTTCTTCCGTTTCTTTCTCCGCTGTCGCCTGGTCTTGTGCTGACACCACGTTGACTAGTCTCGGCTCGTCTACTTG
Organism: Peronosclerospora sorghi; assembly: GCA_026184515.1. Lineage (NCBI taxonomy): Eukaryota > Oomycota > Peronosporomycetes > Peronosporales > Peronosporaceae > Peronosclerospora > Peronosclerospora sorghi. The sequence continues at coordinate 15,376,927 of CM047592.1, forward strand.
ATGGTCCACCGTTCCTGGTGACTGCCGCGCCTTTCTTAGGACCAACATCTTTTTCGGGGTGACATAACTTGGTCTTTCCACTAAAGGTGAGGTATCCTCTTCCACCGACCCATCATCGCTGATAAGATCGGTGGCCGATTGGTAAGCCAGGTTTTGCCACTCGACATACCGCCTCGATCCAATCGAGACGAACCCCATCTTCCTTGGTACCTTCCCTTCTGCTAACCACATGCCGACAATAGTGTTATTGTCCAGTGTCAGCGGCTTGTCACCGATATTGGTATCACGGACACAATCACTTCTACCAGCACTCTTTACGACGGTCGAGACCCACCGATCGCCCCTGGTCAACCACAACTTCCTCGAACGAAAACCTTTCTCAACCGGGGTATCGGCAGACCGACCAACTGGGATAGTGAGGTCTTGGTCCCACCGGACCAGATCGGTATACGAACCATACAGAGGTCTTCGACCAGACAACTGGACCTGGACCTCATCCGGGAGTGTAAGCACTCCATGTGACAGGTCTAGGCGAATACCAGCTGGGACCATGAAATCCATTCCTAGTAAAGCGTCTTGACCAGCCAAGTTGCCAACCCAAGCTCTGAAAAAGTATACCAGCGATCCCGACAAAGTAATTTTCACACACGTTCTTCCTTCGGTCATATAAGAGTTTTCACCGATACCGACGCATTCTTGTCTCTGGGTATCGTCTATACGACATCCGACCTTACGAGCAAAGGCGGAGTCGATCATCGAGACTTCAGCTCCAGAGTCGAACAACATCGTCGCTTTCTGGTTATTAATCTTGCCACAGGCTTTCGCCTGCTTGAACCATTTATCAGGTGCGTGATACTTCCAGTATCCGCGGGATTCTCCAGGCAGCAAGTCCAACTGCATAACCACCTTGGTCCGGGAGTACTCATCGGTCTTCAGACTGTAGACCGGATGGTCTCGGTCGACGCAATTTGGAATAGAACGTGTATTGTCGGTCTTATCCTCCTTGCCGACATATGCATAGATGTGAACCGTAGAACGCTCGGCTCGATCCAGATTCCAACCTGGCGAGCGTTCTAGTTTAACATCTTTTCCGCGTCCGGCGGCAGCATCCCCGCGTGCTTGTCCGGCACGTACCACTTGCGCATCATGTTAAAAATTCTTTAATCTTGCAGTGACCGGCCTTGTGGATCTCTCCACATGACTTGTATACGAAGAGGCAGTGGTCCGTCGGGTGGCCGCGTCTCTCGCACGTCTTGCACATCATCTTCTTCCAGCAGTTTGGACCATCATTTTTGCTCGACCCACAGTGGGAGCACTTCTGACGAGGTCGGTCTGGATCGGACTTGCTTCCGTTCCTTCCCTTCAGGTCCACCTGGTCGGACTTCGACTTGGTCTTCGGGTCAGGTCCCGCAACATAGACGTAACGATACTGTTCTTCATCCGATGACTCCTGGCTGGATGGACTTCCACTTTCCCCTTCTGACCCCGTGCTGTCATCAGCTACAATTGCCTTGACCGCTCGGGTCGGTCTGGTCCAAGGTCTCTTGACCGGATCGGTCTGGGTCTTGGAACGATAGCGACCTGATCCACCAGCGGTCTTCGCTCTCATACTACGCGACTGCTGTAGCGTCCGTAGAGTCTGTTCGACTTCGCCCGCATCCTTAAGACGCAGTAGAGTAAGCTGGTCCGCCAGTTCTTGATCGTCAAGGGTACTAATGTAGTGACTCACATGTTCTAAGGCGGCACCGTTCGGCGGGTTATTCTTTTTGATTGTTATGCCGGAGCGAAGTGCAGCCACGTTCAACCGATGCAAATACTCGATCGGTGTTTCGTCGGCCCGCTTCTGCATATGGTGGTACTTACGGGCGCTTGAAAATCCGGAGTTACAATATTGACCTTCAAACTCCGCACATAACAGGTCCCAGTCAGACCGGACGCACCGACCCAACTGTTGAATCCAGTTCGCATCCGGTCCTTTTAACAAATCCCGGAAGATTAAACAACGTTCGCTTTTTGGGGTCTGGTCTCGCAGGAACGCAGACTTGACCCGACTGAACCAAGACCGGGCCTGGTCTTCGTCAGCATCCTTGCCTGTGAAGTCCTTGAGGTCGGTCGTCGCGGTCATACGGATGCGCGAAATCGCAGCAGATCCAAAGTCGTAGGCAGTAGTGGAGGCTAGGTTAGCCTTGCGCACCTTGCCTGCGCCTGTACCATCTGACCTACCATGGTCGTCAAGACCGCCGACCGACTCCACATCACAGTCACTTGTCTTGCTTGGTCTACGCGGTCTTGCCGGTTGCGGCTTGCGCCTTCGCTTGCCGGTTGGTTTATCACTTCTAATAGGCTTATCCATAGATGTTATCGATTCCATATCCACATCTTTTCAAACATTGACACCTTGACAGGTAGACCGGTCTTGGACATGTGGGTGCATAGGTGGTCTAACCCGTTCTTCCATGAAACGTTGCATCATCGTCTCAAACATGGCTTGGACGTTGGCTGGCGTCATGGGCAACGTGTTGATACCCTCCTTTTGCGTAACTGAGGCCTGTGGGGCTCGCTGGGGCCCCGACTGGCAATCAGCCCTTTGCTGCCGCATGTCCCTTTTTTGTTCAGACCGGGCATGGTCCACCCACATGGTCATCCACTCGACACCGGTCTCCAACTCTGATGAGCTGTTAGAAGCCGGGTGGACTGGTAGATCGATTCATCATCGGAACCAATGTCAACAAGCTCTTGGAGGCTTCGGCGACCTTCATTGCCGTGGTGGGAGTTGGGCGGCGAGCCGCCCCACCAGTGGCACCAAACGGTCGTGGAGGTCCGACATCGACGCCTCCAGTCTCCAAGCATCAAATTCAAACAATTTATTGACACCGGCGGGGTTCTGCATTTTAATGCCAACCTCCGCCAACATCTCCACCAAATTCTTGACGAGCAGTAATGGTCGATCACTCTGGATCGGCTCGGTAGTGGGACCGAGAAGACGGTCGGGGATATGGAGGTCCAACACCCGAAATACCTGGTTTTGGCGAACAAATCGCTTCAATTCAAAAACATAATACATCTTGTCCAGGTGTTATTCGGTGATAGCCTCATCCCCGACATTCGACTTTTCTTCGAAGTCGTCTTCGTCGGGTGGCATTCCCAGTCCTTTTCTGGGAACCTTGAGTACCTCGTGGACTTTAGGGAGGTAGACCGGATCGTTCCAGTCAGCCTCCAAGTAATTTTCATCTTTTAGTTTTACATCAATTTTTTCATTCATACACATAGGATCAGGACCAAGGTCCTGATCCTTTCCGGAACTATAGCAAGACCTGCTATAGTCCCGATCGGCTCCGGTGGGAGACTTTTGGGGAGGAAAAAACTTATTAATCCCGATCTGATCCTCCGCCAGGCCAGATCGGACATCGCCATTTTTATCAACAACGAGAACGTAAGGCGATAGCCTTTCCTTACGTCCTCTCCAGAACGACTCCATATTCAAATCATTCAAATCTTCGAATCCAATTTTTGATGGAATATCAGCACGGTGATATCCACGATCACCAAGTGATACGGGCACGCACACCATTGTGGTGGAGTCAAGTTCGAAATCGAAAACATTAGCATCGATAACCGGACTACCACCATCGCGCCCAGCCTTCCAACTTTCGGAGGGGGTACTCCGCGGACCACCACTCGAGATCTGGTCCGATCATCCGCTGCAAGCAGACGACCGGTCGTCATCAGAACCCACTTGTTCCAATTGTTTAGTGTCCATCTCACCTTGTGTACTCGATGGAATGGGCTAGTTACACACTCGGTGGATCGGGATCGCAGATTGGATCGAAGCGGTCTTGAATATAGAAGACCGATCTGGGTAGGTATCTCTGGGGCGGAACTCTTCACCCCAGACACAAACAGACCAAAAACACTTCCAAGAGATAACTTCCAATAGGTCGATCGTCCAAACGATCAAGACCTGACCAATACGAAATAATAGAGGGTAGACCGACCGTTCCGGTCTAGCCCCTGACCAATACGAAATAAGACCAAAACCGGTCTAGTTTCCAACCAATATTAAAACAAGCCAATATGTCCGCGTAAAGACCCAATATGCTCGTGAAACTCCACAAACGATATCTCCACGCCAAGACCAATCCAGTGAATAGCACGTTCCAAACGTACTTGAGTTGAGGTGTTGAGATCGCCAAATCGTACTCCCGTCGAGGGACTTCCGGTGGGCCAAAGTGCGCGTGCGGCGCGTCCAGACCGGGTATAATGGGCGAGAGGGGATAATTCGACCCTCTGCCCCCAAACACTCCGCGGCGGGCGGAGGCGACTAGTGTACGAAAAGGGAAGAACGGCGACCCCTAGCTGTGGTGTGAACCAAGACCAAAGGATTTCTACTTAGAAAAATCCACAACCAAAAG
>CM047592.1:15381858-15397812 GCA_026184515.1 Peronosclerospora sorghi
CAACCAAATGCCATCTATCCGGAAAAACCACAACTAAAATACTACTACCCTATAGTCCCTAAATGTACCCCCACACAAATATGTAAAATACCCAAAGTCGGGTGACTCACCAAAACTTGCGTTCTTGACACTTCTTGAGTCTGATAGGCTGAAAAGCCCCCCTTGTTTAAACCAATCCGAAATTAGACCAAATGCCTTGACGAAACTTGACCAGAAGTGTGCCAAATTTTGGGCACGCTTCTCCACACCCCATACAAAACTTAAGATATTTGGTACCTTTGAGGTAACGCAAAATCTTTTTGGCAAGTTGCCACTCGGCGATGGTGGGGGCATGAGTACGTCGGGTAGCCTTGTGTACGGCGTATAGGATGTCAGGTCTGGTACGAGCGATCCAGAGCAAGCTGCCGACCAAAGACTGGAAATCCTTGATAGTGATAGCCCCATCACTTTTAAGGGGTTCGCTAGCTTGGAGCGAGATATCTTCGAAGTCGGTCCCGATCGGAGTCCGAACTGGATTAGCGTCTTGTAACTTGAAATCCTTGATGATGGCATCGATCGTTACTTCTTGGTCCAGCTTGTATCCAGTATCCTCGTCGAAAACCACACGCATCCCGAGGAATTTCGAAACCATGCCGAGATTTTTGATCTTAAGGCACTTTATATCTTAAAAAAACTTCTGAACCATATCTTCCTTTGTACCAGTCACTAGTGGGTCATCAACAAAGATGCCTACTACGAGGGTCTATCCATCCAAGTTCTTGACATATAGGCACATGTATGTCAAGCACTGTGTAAAGTCCAATTGCAAAAGCTTTCCGTGAATTAGCTTGTTCCACAGCCGTCCTGCCTGTTTAAGGCAGTAAATAGTCTTCTTGAGCTTGATTACTTGTTCACGTTGGTTGTCTTGAGTGCACGCACTGGTTTTAAACTTCATACCTTGGGGGATGAACAAAAAGATGTCATGCTCATTTTCCTCAGCCTTAACATAGGCATTCGGAATATCCCCGTGCCTCGAAGGCACCTGCCACTTGGGAGCCAATGCGAGAACCAGCTTAACTGTGTTCATGTCGATGACGGCGGAAAACGTTAAGGTGTAATAGATACCGAAACGTTGCTCGTTGCCACATGCAACGAGTCTAGCCTTGAACCGTTCGATGTCTCCATTTTGGTCCAGTTTAGTCTTGAATACCCACCTAGTGTGAAGGGGTCGACAATCGTCCGGCTTTTTGACGACGCTCCAAACTTCATTGCGTTCGAGGGCATTAAGCTCCTCCTGAACAGCAATCGTCCACTTGTCCTTGTTGCCTGACTTCATTGCTTGGCCGTAACTATTTGGGTCGATTTCGCTAATAAAATACACCGATTCACCATCTTCAACTGCACTTGGAGTTTCAGCCATAACTTCATCCCCAGGAGTCGGATCTTCGATTTTCGACTTGTATACACTGCGCGTGACAAAGGGCTCGCGTTGACAAGGTTTTTTGGCGCGGTCCTTCGTCTTCTTGGTAGACAGACAGGTATTCGTTTCCCCCCCCTCTGATTGTCGATCCTCCACCATACTTTGTTGAAGAGTACGGTTTTGGTCGGGGGTCAAGGTTTCGACGTTTTTTATATGCTGCGTCACAACAACCTTGCGTTCACCCTTAAGATAAACTTTGTACCCCTTGACTTCTTCGCTCTTGCCGACGACAACCGCAACCTGGGCACGATGGGCTAGTTAATCCTTTCCAGGATTTCTATACACAGTGCATATCGAGCCGAAAGCAACGATATCAATGAGGTTCGGTTGCTTGCCATTTAGCACCTCCAAAGGTGATTGTCGAAGAGAGTTTGAATTACTTGGGATGCGGTTCAAAATGTAAGCTGCGTATTGAACCGCATCGCCCCAAAACGAGAGAGGTAGTCCACTTGCGAAAAGCATGCACCTAGCCATGTTCATGACTGTCCGGTGCATGCGTTCTGCTTTTCCATTGCTAGAATGGTTGTTGGCCTCACTTATTTGGCGTTCAACAGCAGTCTGCATGCAGAAACCATCGAGATTTTTAAACTCGTAACCGCCATCGGTGCGTAAAATACGAAGTTTGCAATTAAATTGCCTCTCGAAAAATGCCATGAAGTGTTCGAACTTCCGAGCGGCAACATCTTTAGTCCTTGCCAAGAAGACACGCACATGGTTGGACTTATGATCGACAAAGTTGATCATGAACCTGTTTCCTAGGCGGTCCTTAGGGGTGATCGGAACTTTTAGGTCCGAACATATGACACCACCGATACGATCGATCGGTGAGTTGGTGCCACTGTCTTTAACGGACCGCGGATTTTTGGTCTGTTTGCCCTGAGCAGAGGTCAAACAGTTCATCCGTTTGCGATCCGTCAAGACAATCCCACTTGACTTGTCCTTAGCCAAACGTTCGACGGCATCGAAATTTAGATGTCCGAGCCGTTCATGAAAATGCATTAGCGACCCTTCTTGGACATCTGACTGCCGAACCAAAGCAGAATCGTTGTCGTTGACAATTGACATCACTTCAGGAGGTCAAGATTCATCGTCTATAATGACGGAAACGTTCACAGTCACGACCTTGTTGGTCTTTTGGATATCAAAAATTTGAGATTGGGTGGACCTGTCTAATAATACTCGGTTGCCTTTGACATAGGCCATTTCACACCCTTTCTCCTCCAAAACACCATATGACAAGATGTTCTTGGTGAGATTATCCACGAAAAACACGTCCTCCACGCGAACGGTCTTTGGTTTTCCATTTGCATGGACATTCAACAAGATCCAGCCTTTATACGTAATTTCCAGCTGTTTTCCATCAGCCTGGAAACACGTGCCGTCAATCGGTTTGGCATCACGCAGATACTTTCGCTGATTAACCAAGTGCATACTAGCACCGAAATCGAGTATCCAAGTGTTTGCAACCGATTTCGGCGCAAAATTCGAGACGGCGAGCGAGAAATCCACTTTTTTGTCCTGCTTGTTAGGACATTTCGGTCTAATATGACCTACTTTGCCGCAACCATGGCACTTGATGGTCTTCTTCTTGTCTTCGATTAAATGCACTGCGTCTTGACTATGTGTCTTCAGGGCTCTTGATTCACCTTCGACAGCTTGAGCAAAATGCACTAGCTCCTCTGCATGTCGAAGATAGTCCGTCCGCATATGGTTAAATTTTGCCATTAAAACCGTTCTTAATTCCGGCGATGCATGGTGGACAATATTGTCCAGGACGAGCGACTCGCTGTTAGAAACAGCTTCCGAAAGTTGGACCATGTTTAGAAAGTGGTCGTTCCATGAAACTTTTGCGCTCTTCTTGCTTGAAAAAAGCTTCATTGCCTGTGCAGAGGTGATGGTTGTATGGAATGCACTAAGCATATTATTCATCACATGCACCAGGGTGGAACTTTCAGTCCACCACGTGTCGACTCGTCTGTTGTAGTATTGATCGGCAGTACCATCCAGGTAGTGACCGAGCAAATCAACGTTGAAATCTTCGCTCCAGAAATATCTGCAAGCTGATTCCACGATGGATACTTGAAGGATAAATCTGGTACCCCAATCTTTGAAACCAGCACCCAAGCCTCGGTACTGCTCGGTGCCATCAAAAACCTTGATTGAGAACTTGCAGTCCTTAGCTGATGGGGTCCTGAAAGCAGGAGGGCGTTGCTTCATAGGTGCACCGATACCGAAGTTATTATGGTGTACGTTTGGTGTAACATTCGGTGGCTCCTGCGGTTGCCTGTCCGGAGTACTTTCAAGCGACTCCATGCTCTTCCGAGTACCCAGGCGCATTGATTTGTTGAACGCGAAGTGATTGCCATCCGGTTGGGCCCTGGAAGTCTCGATCTTATCCATGCGGTCGCATAGCTTCTTAAACATTTCCAGGATTTGCATCCCTTCGGCACCGAAAGGCGCCGGCTTCTCTTCAAGGGATCCGTCGTCACTTGATACGGCTTGACCCTTTGGGCTCATAACCTGTTGAATATTGCTGTTGTCCATCGTAGCGTAGCTTGGTAGAGAATTTGAGTCGTAGTAGTCGTATAGTGAAACCAAGTGTATCAAATCGTCTCGTGATTATATCTTCACAGCCATGTAGAGCTAGGTTGAAAGAATAACACCCTTTGAGAGATTGATTGATGGCAGTTGAAGTGTATGCAATTAGATTGATTGTCTAAAGCAAAGTGTATTGAGAAGTGATTAGCTAGTCTTACGTGAATATGCATGACCTAAAGGTATACTATACCGCTAACAGCTGTTGTGACTATACCGTCTACAGCTGTAGTGTTACATACATACCTGGTCGGCACAAAAATAGGTCGTACTCAGAACCGAGTGCATATGTCCTAATTTATGTGCCTAAAAGATAAGAAAAATACAGATTGCTAACTAATAACAAATGGTCCCACCTAATTATAGTAATTAAGTATACAGGCTATTTTTAACACTTTGGACTGCTACTGCTCTCGCCATCGTCACCTTCGTTCACAGTCTCCCGCATTCGTAGACGAAAGACTTCGATACTCTGTCGCCGCTTCTCTGTCGTCATTCAGCAGTGTGTGCCGTCGTTTTGTCCCCGGGACGCACCGCCCCGATCGATCACTGAGTAATCGTACCGGTAGGTAGTTATATGTACAATGTATAGTGCGCTTGACGAAAGAAAAAAAAAGTTTCGCCCAATCGATGGGTCAGTAACGAGCGCCGGTCTGGTGGTTCGGGTGAAAAGCCCACGGTTGGGGTGATTTTGCGAAAAAGCTGGGGTGATTTTCTCTCGCCCTTCATTATCTTGTTGTATTGTTATCTCTGCACTTATTATGGAGGCTTTCTAAACTGACCGAGCCATTTGTTTAAACCGACCGCGTCTCGTCTATGTTACATTAAATGTCCAGCATGTAAAGGCACCGTAGCTTCCCGAGGTGCGACAAGTTTTTTCAATCTTTAACATGCCTTTTGATTCGAGCCAAAGTGTCTTCAAGTTGTGGTAAGCCATTGATGCGCTGAGACCCGCGGAGGCGCGCGAACAAATTGTCATTTAGTTCTGGTGTTTCATAACCGTCTTTTCTAGGCATAATTCTCGTAGTGTTTCTGTTGGAAGAGTGTGTACCCATTTTGGAGTTTACACTCTTCCGTATAGTGGAAGCCCATTGGCTGCTGCAGGTAAGCCATACATTTTTTCATATAAAAAGCAGTTACAGTTTAAAGTTGCAGTAAGGACTGGATAGCGACTTAAGTAACTATACATAATATATTTCACTTTCCGTTTTGCATTATAAAGTACAGTGCTTGACTGAATCTTTACAAGGGCTACGATGCTGCGCACACCGTTTGACACCTTCCGCTGATCCTCCCACACTGAAACTTGGCCAGGTGGTGAGTATTATCGCATTAAGTGTTTGCAACCTTTTTTGTGCTATTTCAACAGTTTATGAGCCCAAGTGGCGTCAAGTAACCCAGTGGAGCATCCTTGGTCGTTTGGAGCACTTTGCATTACGTTTTTGTTATTGTTACGTTCCGTGGAGCTTGTGGAGAGCCCTCTGTTGAAGGGAAAGCTATTGCCGGACGTGATTGAAGTTTTTTAAATAAGTTTATGATGATTAATTTTGATGGAGATGATATGCCCTCTCCGGAGCAATTCCGGGAGCTATTGAACAATTGGCGTGAAGCAGAAAGAGCTGCAAATGATCCTGATGCAGGGCAAGCTAGGCCCGCACCAGCGAGGAGGTCGCCCGAGCGCAAGAGAGAAGCGCTGGTGTGTATATCGGAAAGTAACTTCCGTGAAAGTTTGAGAAACTACCGTCCGTTCGGCCAGCAGATGAACTGGATGATCTGGCCGAGGACGAAGGGGTGGAAGCTGGCGCGAAGTCACGCCCGAGAGCGCATGATGTACCACGTAAGGCGCCCGCTGCGGCGCAAGGTGCAGGTGGTGTCGTAGTGCCCGCCGCGCAGCCAAGTGGACCGGTGCAGTACACCGGGTACAAGATACCGAAAATAAGCATCGACAAATTTTTGGGACGCGAGTTATATCCCGGTCTCGGTGCAGGGTATCGCCAGTGGGCGTACCTGTTCATGGAAGCCATTGAGATTGCAGAGATGACCTCTGGCTTCCAATGGAGTGAACGATTAAAGGTGAACAAGTTCGGCGAGCATTTGGAGGGCACCACCGCCGAATATTACCGCACAAATGTTGCGTGGTGGTGGAGGGTGCGGCCGACGTTGATCCACGCCATGGATCAGATGTGGTTGGGATTTATGACGACGATATACCACCACCAAGCCGCTGCGAGATTTACAAGTGAAAAGGATCCACAACGCAGCTGGACAGAGCACTATTTATACCTAGTAGCTCTGGCTCGCGAATGCGGGTCAAGTGAAAAGTTAATAGTTGAAAATAGCGTCAAGTATGCCGCGCCACGACTCAAGATAATGTTGATGGCTAGGTATGACCCGAGAAGGGGGGATTACCTAAGCCATGCGCAAGATTTAATCGCATGGGCGCAGGAGCTCGAAGACGACATGGTAAAGTCGAAGCCCGCCCCTAAGTTGCACGTGAATGCAGCAACATCTGGTCAGGGGAGGCGCGTGTGCTACGGCTGTGGTGGAGAGGGGCACATACAGAGGTATTGCCCCGAAAAGCGCCGAAAAAGTGGAGTTGAACGCACCCAAAGGCAGAGCCGTGGTGGAAGTGAAGGGTCGTCAAAGCGTTCCGTGCTTTCGACCATGGATGGTGTTTTAAATGCTTGTGGAAATGGAAGCACAAGTGAAGATATCTGGATTATCGATAGTGGGGATAGTAGACACTTGGTGTCGAACGCCAGTTTGTTGGAAGACGCTAGGTATTGCAGTCCCGATGATAATTTTGCTTTGCCGGATGGTGGCACACTTCAGGCAACCAATGTCGGGCGGCTTACGTTGCGGACGTGCGACAAAAGTGAAACGGTCGTTGTCTTGACCGAAGTATACTTCGCTCCGCAGCTATCCCGAAACCTGATCTCGCTTGGTAGGTTGCGCGAGAAGGTTTGCACCATGGTTGATGATGGCAGCAAGATGCGCCTCATGATAAAAGGTGAAAAGTTGTTCGACGTGATGACGTATGGTTCTGTCTTTGTGGCTAAGTTGAAGGCCGAAAAGGCGCAAAGTTTTTAGGAAAATTTTGGTGACATGGTTGTCAACATTGTGTCGGAAGATGTCAGTAAAGACGTCCACACTGGCAGCCTACACCATTTTCATATGCGTCTGGGTCACCTGGCCTACGATACCATTGAAAGGTTGGCCAGGGACCCGAGGTCTGGTATTGCCTTAACGGACACGAATAGGCCAAATTGCCTTACGTGCGCCGAAGGGAAGGCTACCAGAAGGGCGCAACCGAAGACAGATTCGGGTGGAAATGCATCAATTGACCGCATTGGAGGAGTGATCTGCAGTGACCTCAAAGTTCCGATCACTCCCCGCGACAGACGTGGCAACCGATACTTGGTTGTTTTCTTGGATCATTATTCGAGTTACGTCGGAGTTTTTGCAGCACGCACCAAGGATTTAGCCGCAAAGATGTTTGGACATTTCCTGGCTTGGTTTGAAAATGAATTTTCGTGCAGGGTGCAAGTGCTGCGGACGGATGGCGGCGGAGAGTACCGAAATGTGGATCTGTTTTGTAAGCAGACCGGTATCCGCCGCCAAATAACGGAGCCAGGGAATCCGGCCTCAAACGGGAAGGCGGAGCGGATGAACCGGACCATTTTCAATATGGTCCGGTGCATGATTTCTGGGTCAGGCGTACCACTCACGTATTGGTCAGAGGCGGCTGAGTATGCTGCGTACATACTCAACCGTACTCCGACGAGATCGAACGTTGGGCGAATTTCGCCATTGGAAGTACTGACCGGCAAGAGGCCGCAAGTAAATGATATCGTGGTTTTTGGGTCCCCGTTCATGGTTTGGCGGGACCTGAAGAAGAAGACGCTGGCAAAACATGCCGAGCGCGCCCTAATTCTGGGAAAGAGTGATAAAACCAAGGGTTCAAGGTGCTACTGATGAAGGACAGAGTGGTCGTGGTGACGAGGCACGTCACGGCGATCGAGACACTCAATGCAGAAACAAGTGAGAAATAACCAAGATGTTGGAAGGTGAACGCATCCAACTCGAGGAAATGGCCGAGTCGCGTTCAAGAAATGCTGGTTCGAATACACAAAACAAAGGGCGCGGAAGTCGAGGAATACCGGAGGCTACAGACGAGCCGAAGCGCGCCGAGAAACCAGTGCAGGGCACGAGAAAGACCCGAAGGAAGACAAAGAAAACATTGAAGGGCCAAGAATATTAAGATTCAAGGGCCAAGAGGGTGACACCAAGTGTGGAAATTCCCGAAAAAATTACTGGAATAAATGAAAATGTGGAAGGCGTTTTATGCGCGTATGCAGTATGTGACCCCGGTTGTGAGCCAACAGGTGGCTCGATGACACTGCCGGATCCGAACAATTACCGCGAGGCGCACGGTGGCCCACAATCAAGCATGTGGAGACAAGCGGAAATGGAGGAGCTTAAGGCCCTCCAGTATTTGGAAACCTGGGATGTTGTTCGCCGCCCTGAGGGCAAACTACCTCTCCCGACCAAATGGGTATATAAGGCGAAAGCCTGTGAAAATGGATCGGTAGAAAGGTACAAAGCGAGGTTGGTCGCCAGGGGCGACAAGCAAGTTTTCGGGGTCGATTATTTTTTTACATTTTCCACTGTTATGTAATTAAACAACGTGAAGTTGATTCTGGTTTTGGCGCAAGTGTGGGGGGTAGCGGCACGCCACGGCGATGTGCCTAGTGCCTACCCCAAAGCCAAGTCTGAAAAAGATGTGGAGATTTATTTACAGGTGCCGCAAGGCATGGAAATCTCGGTGGATACTTTTCGAAATTTTGGCGTCGATTCTCAAAGGGAGCTTGCATTGAAGCTGAAAAGAAACCTTTATGGTTTGAAGCAGGCTGGGCGCCTATGGCACCAGTGTTTATGCGATACATTGAAGAAGTTTGGTTTCACGCAGTGCGTGACCGATACGTGGATTTTTGTAAAGCACAAGGACGCCGAAACGGTGGTGGTCGGCTCATATGTGGATGACCTCCTGGTTACTGGAACCAGTGAGGGGATTGTAATGGAATTTATTGAAGACATGAATGTATTGGAGTTAAAAGATTTGGGAGGCGTTACGAAGTTCCTGGGGATGCGAATTCAAGGCGATCCAAAGACTGGATACGTATTGGATCAGGAAGGAATGATCAAAGAAATCCTCAAGACAAACAAGCTCGAGAAGATGAACCCAGCCCGAACTCCGGTGCTGGCGCTGGATGATGTGAAGGAGTTTCAAGAATTATTATTGGTGCATCCAAAGGAGAATTTGCCGAGTGTGAAGCAGTTCCAGTCGCTTGTGGGCAGTTTTGCTATGGGTTGCTCGGTGCACGCGTCCTGACATTTCGTTCGCCGTGCAACGAGCCACGCGTAAGACCCATGCACCCACGCTGGTGACTACAAGATTGCTAAGCCTATTTTGAAATACCTCAAGGGCACGATGGATTTAAAGTTGGTGCTAAAGCACGATGAAGATTTGCCCATGCCACTCCGGATCATGGTCTACAGCGATGCAGATTTCGCTGCTGACAAGACCGATCGGAAGAGCGTTTCAGCTATGGTTGTTTTTATTAATGGGATTCTCGTAAGCTGGGCCTGCAGGAAGCAGACTGCAGTTGCGCTTTCGACTGCGGAAGCAGAATTTGTTGCGGCGGCGATGGCCGGTAAAAAAGCATTGGGGTTGCGAAAACTGGTCGTTGAAATTGGGATGCACGTAAAGACACCTCTGATGTTCAAGATGGATAACCAAGCCGCGATACAGCAGCTGGAGGATGAGGCAAGTGGATCAAGTTCCAAGCATGTCGATGTCAAGCTAAAATTTCTCAAGGATTATACGAAGAAGGGCATTGTTGTGGCCAACCACGTGCCAAGTGAGGACATGCTAGCTGACTTGCTGACAAAGGACTTAGGAGCGCAGCGGATACAAGTGTTGCGTGCGGCGCTGGGCTTACAGTGATGGAGCTACAGCCTCCAGTCTTCCAGGAGGAGTGTTGGAAGAGTGTGTACCCATTTTGGAGTTTGCACTCTTCCGTATAGTGGAAGCCCATTGGCTGCTGCAGGTAAGCCATACATTTTTTCATATAAAAAGCAGTTACAGTTTAAAGTTGCAGTAAGGACTGGATAGCGACTTAAGTAACTATACATAATATATTTCACTTTCCGTTTTGCATTATAAAGTACAGTGCCTGACTGAATCTTTACAAGGGCTACGACGCTGCGTACACCGTTTGACACCTTCCGCTGATCCTCCCACACTGAAACTTGGCCAGGTGGTTGAGTATTGATCGCGTTAAGTGTTTGCAACCTTTTTTTTGTGCTATTTTAACAGTTTCAATGTCCAGAGTATGCATGAGGCTCTTTCCCTCCTCGCGTAAACGCTTCTTGTCCCGCACTTGTAGCCGGTCGAGCGGCCGCATTGCATACTCAGATCTTAAGTAGGATAATTTAATGTAACATAGACGAGACGCGGTCAGTTTAGACAAATGGCTCGGTAAGCTAGACAGCCCCCTTATTACATCCTAAGATGTACACGATCTCACTTGTATTTTATACGCATTTTCTTACGGACACCCCTAATCAACAACATTGCGTCGGGGCTCATATGTTGAGACACGTGATTCTTCCATGTTTTTCCTCAAGCATATTACAGTAGAACCTGCCTAAACTAATATCGCTGGGATTGCCTCTTTAGTATTAGTTTACGAAGGCTATTGATTTAAACAGGGTAATACTGTAATTAATTATGTATGGGGACGTACTTGGGACCGGGAATATATATTTGTTTACGGAGGTTATTTGTTTAGACAGTATCATTTTAGACATGTCCTACTGTTTAGGAAAGTGTTGGATGCTTGCTACGCAGTACATACGTCGGGCTTTAGCACTTAAAAACAAAAAAAGTATATGTAGTTTAATGCTTTAGTATTTCTCCAATCCATATGTACTGTTCGTAATATCACGTCAATCCAAGGCAGACTGGAACAGGGACTTGATTTACGAAGTGTTTATCTTCCTACATATACATGCACAAAAAGTGTACTGTATTTGCGATTTGACAATTGTAGCCGGTGCGTATACGCACGGTTCGGCTAGCGCACAGAGGAAGGCTTTTCCTTAAAGCGGCGTTAGCCGCTACTTAGCCGATACGCCCTTATAAAGGGCTTAGTAGGAGAGAGCTCTCCTACTCGGGGCCAAGATTCCCGGCTTGGTTTACTTAATAGCCTTAACGGCAAAGCTCCCTTACTAAGGGTGTAGCTAAAGAGAGGGCTACCTTTAGGCTACGGCACTCACTACACGCGCGACCGGTCGAGGTCGTGCGTCTGTAGATAATAGAGTGAAATGTAAACTGAATATATTTAATATATAATTAGCCTAAATTAATTTAAACTGATGTAAACTATATGTAATAGTAAGTAGAACATACCAAATTCGTACCTAGCTAAAATGTAGTGTACACCACCTGTGTACCGACACGTGGATGGCTGACACGCCATCCCCAATGGCTCCTGCCCTGATTGGTTAAAATAACCAGTGGTTCAAACCTTTCTAACCGGTCAATACTGACCCCAACCGTAGTGTAATCACATACACCACCTACTAGATGTGACTCGAATGTAACCCTGTTACATCCTCCCCCATCAAGACTATTGCTTACGCAATAAACAAAATCCTCTGGCTATCCATGGACACCTTCGTGGTGCTATGGAGTCTCCTCTAGAGGAGGTAGATTATTCCGAGAACTCGGAGGTGGATGCCCTTGGGGATATCTCCCCAACGGTTGACCGCTCCGACAACGCCGAACGGCGATAACGGCAGCTTAATCCGTTCCCCACGCGTGGGGAAAATGCACTAACTAGTGCACCACCCCTGCCAATGTCGGATGACACATCCGGATCGCCGAAGGCGATCGTCACTAATGAGCTGGTCGCAGCTCATGAAAGCCAGCTTGCCGCACAGGCACTAAGGGCTGCGTTACGCGCCCCCAAACGCCTGCCAAGGGCGGCATATAATTTTGACGGTCCTCTTGACCTTCCAAAGTTGTCTAGGCGTGTGGTAAGGAATGGTTTAGCATCCTATACCCCTGCCCCTGCGGCTGAATAGCCGTATCAATTCGAACGCCGTGAGAAACTCCGGCAACAACTGCTTACGCAAAAGCAGTTCAGTAGCGTCTCATACCGAGAACGCCTCTACAGGCAGGAACAGGGTGCCCCTGTTGAGAACCTCCGCGAGGTTCCTATCCTTCTTTCTCCGGGAGAGAGTGTTGATGATGCGTAGAAGGAGTTCCGCGCTAGGGCGGAAGGGGAGAAGCTTCTCCCCAGCTTCAATAAGCTGCACGACAGCTATTCCCGTCGAGACATTTGGGTGGATAGGGCGTTGCGCCTGGCATTTGCCAGAGACAAAGCAATGGAGGTATTACGTGCTCCATATCGCACGCGCTACGCCAGCGCCCCTGTCTCCACCACGGTGCCAGAGGACAGTGTGAGCGCCACATCTGTCTCCGGCGAACTCCCAATTATTGGGTGTAACGGGGTTACATTCGGGTTACATTGAGTGTTGGTGTACATGAGTACACCACGGTTGAGGTCAGTATTGGCCAGTTTGAAAGGTTTCGAACCTTTGGTTATTTTAACCAATCAGGGCAGGGGCCGTT
Organism: Peronosclerospora sorghi; assembly: GCA_026184515.1. Taxonomy (NCBI): domain Eukaryota; phylum Oomycota; class Peronosporomycetes; order Peronosporales; family Peronosporaceae; genus Peronosclerospora; species Peronosclerospora sorghi. The sequence continues at coordinate 15,394,614 of CM047592.1, forward strand.
GGTGTGGTGGTGTGTCATCCATCCACGTGTCCGTACAGAGGTGTGTACACTACATTGAGCTAGGTACGAATTAGGAATATTCTACTTAGTATTACATATAGTTTATATTAGTTTAAATTAATTTAGGCTAATTACATATTAAATATATTCAGTTTACTTTCCACTCCTTAGTACAGACGCACGACCTCGACCGGTCGTGCGTGTAGTGAGTGCCGTAGCGTAAGGGGAGTACTCCCCTTAGCTACACCCTTTGTAAGGGAGCCTTGCCGTTAAGGCACTAGTACAGGCTATAGTAAACTAACCCGGGAATCTTGGCCCCGAGTAGGAGATCTATCTCCTACTAAGCCCTTAATAAGGGCGTATCGGTTAAGTAGCGGCGAACGCCGCTTTAAGGAAAGTCTTCCTCTGTACGCTAGCCGCACCGTGCGTATACGCACCGGCTACATCTGGTAGCATTTGTAGTCAATCCAACACCTGTGTTGGTAGACTAGGCATCCTCTGCAAAGGATGAATCAGGAAGATTGGGATAGTTTGACCCTCGTCCAGCAGGAAGCCTTTAAAGGCTGTTGCCCTTAACGGGAGAAGAAGGCATGAAGCTCCTAGTGGAGCAGGGCCTTGATGCCGTAAAGGCAAGGGTAAATGCCTTCATCGCTCATGAGGCGAGTTGCGGTGGAGGTCATTCCACGGGGGTGCGCCCTCCATTATCGTTTAAGATAAAGTAGTTCACCGGAGAGAAGGGTGACAATCTTTATGTTTGGTTGCGAGAGGTCGAAACGGCCTTCGCCACAGCGAAAATGACCGCTGATCACTTGCAAGTGGGACTTGCATTGACCCATCTTACGGCAAAGCCCGTACATGGGCGTTTAGATGCTCGGATTCGGTCACGAACGTGTTTCCAACATGGAAAGTCCTTAAGCAGAATCTCATGGACATGGACGCAACGCCTGATCTGGTTTTCCAGAATCAACTGGCGTTCTTGAGGTGCCGTCAAGGCACTAAGGACCTGGAGATTTATATCCAGGGGCTTAAGACCCTGTTGACAGGGATGTACGAGAAAGCGTATTCGGACGATGTGTCCATCCCCGTCTTCATGGGAGGACTGAGAGAAGGGCCAGCACGTTTGGAATTGTTCCGATGCCGAACCGAATCCCTGGAAGAGGCATTCAAGATGGCGTTCAACGCCGAGACGAACTTCCGTTCCTCTAAGGTGGGTCCTGAACCCATGGACCTGAGCCAGGTCGAAGCGGAGGAGAAACCTCCCGCTAAGAGTCACTCTGACTCTTTTCCACAGAGATTTGAGGCAGAGCTCTTAGCCATGTTGCAGCGGCGTGGGCCGCTGAGATGCTTCATGTGTGGGAGCACAGATCAAATGAGGAACAGATGTCCGAAAAATCCCCAGCGAGATTGCTACAAGGGACCAAGGGTGGGAAAAAATCCCTTGTACAAGCCATCGGGAAACGACGGCTTCCAGTAGGTGCGGGGCGCCCTACTGGGGGGTCCCTCAGTGCTGTTAAGCCCCAGGGTAGGGGACGACAGCACAAAGCCCCGAGGGAAGCGGTGCTTTCTAGCACCGAGTTGTTGTACCAGCCAGGTTTGCTGGTAGTCCTTGCGGACGTGAAAGGCTTTGATAAGCCTTGGAGAGTCTTGATATACTCTGGAGCGTCTCACAATTATGTCAGACGAGCTTCTGTTGAGAAGAGTCGGCTGTATGTCGAGGCCCTAGAGGCACGTTCTCGTGACGTTGTCACGGTCCGTCTTGCGACGGGCGTACAGGTTTCTGTACCCAAGGTCTCGATTGACCTTAAGCTGAAGTTTGCAGACTTCGACAGCTTAGAACGTTGCCTAGTCCTGTATTTGGACTCGAGGTATGACCTCATTCTGGGCATGAAGTGGCTGGAACGCAACGAGCCATGGATAGACTGGAAGTCTAAGTCCATTGACTCAACGCACCCGCGGTCGGGTGAAGCATTGGCGAGTCATGAACCCACCTTTGCTTGAACGCAAAAGCGATTCTGGCGTGAGATGCCAGAGATTGGGATGTCTGAAATGATCATTCCCAATGGCGTTAAGGGAGAGTTCATTAACGGGGGGGATTCGGCGGTTAATCCCCGCGCCGATATAGGCGAGACTGGTGAGTCGCCAGTGATAGAGGTGGATTCCTCTGAGGGTAAGCGCGAGGCGCTTAGAGAAGAGACCCGAAGTTCGTCTCTTCTACAGGTCGGCATTGATTCCGACCACGTCGTGTCCGGCGAACAAGTTGCGACTCCAGTGGTAGGGGTAGAGACCCCTGTGGTTAAGAGCGAGGCGCTTCCAAGCGAAGAGACCCGAAGTTCGTCTCTTTCGCACATCGGAAATGATTCCGATTACGCCATTACAGGCGAGACCGGAGAGTCATCGGTGGTAGACGTAGAGACCTCTTTGTATAGGCGCGTGGCGCTTCCAATAGATGGTGCAATTGACTCCCCCCATCTGGGTCTCGGGATGAGTCCCGAGGCCAGTAGTCAGCAGTCCTACAGGATGCTGAATAGTGTGACAGGTGTTGTCACAGAAGGCGTAAGACTGGAACGGTTGCCTGGGGTAGGCGAACTGCTGTCGTTGGAGGAGATGTCCTTCAACGAGTTTGAGACTGCTTTGAAAGAAGATGAAATCGACGAGGTCGTCGTGTTGCGTCCGGAAGAGGAGTTGAACTCCTCATCCACGATGGACGAGTCAGTTTTGGTGAAAACCAAACAGGCATTGAATGCCCGAAGCGGTCTCAAGATCCTCGCGGATCCCGAGGACCCTTACCATACTTTACTGAAGAAATTTGGAGATGTCATTAGTGACAACCCGCCGATGGGGTTACCACCGGATCGGGGAGTCCGACATGAAATTTATTTGGTTCCTGGAACCAATACTGCCTCACGAGGCAGTGGGCTCTCCCCAAGGAGCAATGCGACGTCATTGACGCATTCTTTAAGGGGAAAGAAGAGGCAGGGATGGTACGGGAGAGCAAGTCTCCCCACTCATCTCCCACTTTTTGTGTTCGTAAACCGAACGGAAAGTGGCGCATTGTGCATGCGTACAATAAGCTGAATGCAGCTACTGTACCCATGCATACTCCGATTCCTCGGAAGGATGTCCTCCAGAACAATATGGCTGGCTGTACTGTATACAGTGCCTTAGATCTGGTGGACGGGTATTATCAGGTGCTCATGCG
>CM047592.1:15397912-15412648 GCA_026184515.1 Peronosclerospora sorghi
GGGAACACCGGCATATTGGTCTTTGTAGACCGTTTGAGCAAGATGGCTCACCTGGAGGCGGTGCCAGAGTCCATAGATGGACAAGGAACAGCGACATTCCTAGACCGTGTCTTTCGACAGCATGGTCTACCCGATTCCGTTGTGTCGGATCGGGATCCCCGTTTTACGGGACAATTCTGGGGAGCGTTGTTTAAGGTGCTAGGCACCAAGCTCCTCATGTCCACTGCGGATCATCCGCAGACGGACGGTCAGACGGAACGCGTTAACCGCGTTGTGGAGGACATTCTCCGGAGTTTATGTCCGGATTCTCCAAAGAGTTGGAGTGAGATGCTCCCGATGGTTGAATTTGCTATCAACAATTCGGTACATGCATCTACGGGGTTTACCCCGTTTTAAGTGAACGGATTGGTGAATCCGAGGGTTCCGTTGACGCCACGTGTGTGTGGCCCAGGGATTGAGGGGGGACGATTCTCCGATGTCAGCCATGTATCTGTGCGAAAGCACATCGATAAGTTTTTATCGATGCGCCTTAGTGTCTTACGACACGTCTGCGATGCCATTGCGGAAATCCAAGACAAGCAGAAGTAGAAAGCTGACCGAAAGGGGCGGCGTAACAAAAAGGTATACAAAGTGGGAGAAAGTGTTTTATTAAACGCTAAATATCTTCCTACACATGCAGTTTCAAATGTGTTGCGTAATAAACTGCGCCCCAGGTTTGTGGGACCCTTTAAGGTACTATCCTGAAAGGGATTATCGTATACCTTGGACATCCCGAAGGTGATGCGTACGCATCCAACCTTTTATGTGGGTATGCTTAAGCCATACCAGGACCCGGAGGCGGGACCCCTCGTGGAGGAGGGTGGAAAGGCGGATAGCCGTAAGGCACCGCAGCGCGAAGTAATCCCGATAGGGCTAAAATTCGACCACGAAGCTCCGCAACGGTCGTCTCGAGAGAGGCGGCTTGCCTCTCGAAGCGATCAGTGGCATCCCACTCATCGCAGAGTCCCTCGTGGATATCATGGATGCGATGGCTGTTTCGATCAGAGCGCTCGCGAATCTCACGTCGAAATTGCGCGACCACCTCCTCCAATGCTCGATGCGGAGAGTACTCCACACTGTCATGTGGAGCGGCGGATGGCGCGACGCCATCATCGGGGTCAAACCCAGTATCTGCTGAAGTGGAATGGTTATCCACACTCACAGAGTTCGTGGGAGTTCGAGACTCCCCTACGGCAGGATTGCCGCGACGTCGTTGACGCTTTTGAGCGGGAGAATCCCGCTGTAGGTCAACGGCCAGAGGGGCATGAAAAGCCCTTTCACTCCCAATAAGTGGGAGTTCGCCGGAGGCAGATGTGGTGATCACACTGTCTCCAGACACCATGGTGGAGACAGGGGCGCTGGCGTAGAGCGGGCGATACGGAGCACGTAGTTGCTCCATCGCCTTAGCTTTGGCAAATGTTAGGCGCAACACCCTCTACACCCAAATGTCTCGACGGGAATAGCTGTCATGCAGCTAATCGAAGCTGGGGAGAAGCTTCTCCCCTTTCGCCCAAGCGCGGAACTTCTTCTCTGCATCATCGGAACTTTCTCCCGGAGAAAGAACGAAAGGAACCTCGCGGAGGTTCTCAACAGGGGAACCCTGTGCCTGTCTGTTTAAGCGCTATCGGTACGAGACGCTAGTGAGCTGCTTTTGTGTAAGCAGTTGTTGCCGGAGTTTCTAACGGCTTTCGCGTTGATACGGCTGTTTAGCCGCGGGGCCAGGGGTATAGGACGCTAAACTAGTCCTTACCAAACGCCTGGCCCACCTTGGAAGGTCACGAGGACCATCAAAATTATAAGCCGCCCTTGACGGGAGTTTGCGGGAGCGTAACGCAGCCCTTAGTGCCTGTGCGGCAAGTTGGGTGTCTTGAGCTGCGTTCAGCTCATTAGTGACGATCGCCTTTGGCGATTCGGATGTATCGTCCGATACGGGCAGGGGTGCCGCACTGGTTAGTGCATTTTCCTCACGTGTGGGGAAGGGATTAGGCTGCCGACAACGCCGTTCGGCGCTGTCGGAGCGGCTCACCATTGGGGAGGTATCCCCAAAGGCATCCACTTCCGAGTTTTCGGAGTAGTCTACCTCTTCTAGAGGAGACGCCATAGCACCACTGGAGGTGTACATATGGATGGCCAGAGGAACTGGCGTTGGAGTTATCCAACAAGATTTTGATTATTGCGTAAGCAATTGTCTTGATGGGGGAGGATGTAACGGGGTTACATTCGGGTAACACTGAGTGTTGATGTACATGAGTACACCACGGTTGAGGTCAGTATTGGCCGGTTTGAAAGGTTTCGAACCTTTGGTTATTTTAACCAATCAGGGCAGGGGCCCTTGGTGTGGTGGTGTGTCATCCATCCACGTGTCAGTACACAGGTGTGTACACTACATTGAGCTAGGTACGAATTAGGAATATTCTACTTAGTATTACATATAGTTTATATTAGTTTAAATTAATTTAGGCTAATTACATATTAAATATATTCAGTTTACATTTCACTCTATTTAGCGGACGCGCGACCTCGACCGGTCGCGCGCGCAGTGAGTGTTGTAGGTAAGAGGGAGTCCTCCATCCCGTAAAGGGAATACAGCCGTTAAGGCTAAGTCGTAAACTAACCCGGGAATCTTGGCCCCGAGTAGGAGAACTCTCCTACTAAGCCCTTTATAAGGGCGTATCGGCTAAGTAGCGGTAGCTACCGCTCTAAGGAATAGTCTTTCTCCGTGAGCTAGCTGCACCGTGCGTATACGCACCGGATACAGCTGAAGCAGCGGGCGGAGTTGAAGGCGAGCTCTTCGAAACTCTACGTCTTCCGGTGCGCCAAAAAATGCACTACGTGCTCCCGCCCGGGACTTGTAGAGGTGCATAGGTAGATAAAGGGAGGCGCGAGGTGATCACGCCGTCCCAATCGGTTATCGTGCTGATCGGACGCAAAAAGAAAAAGTTTATTATTGCTTATATCATAAAACCCTCAATTACCTAATATCAACTAATTAACTCTACCCATGCTGACATGCTCCATCGACCAATCGACCTTATATATCATCCGCCTATCGCTTGCCATCGTATACCTGTACCTTGTGCCGCTTCTTCTCCGGATGGCCCGTCCATGTTCACAACAGTTGGCCCAAAATCTTCCATACGCTTCTCCACAAAAACAATCCCTCCTTTCATCCAACCTGATCACTCCAACTTGGTCACTGGTACACTTGTACACTGGTACATTCTGGTCAAACATTTTCATCTGTACTTCACCACAGCACCATTCTGGTGGAGTCAAGTTCAAATTAGAAAACAGAAGTGTCCTGAACCCGAATCACCATCGTGCGCAGCCGACCAACTTACGGGGGGGGGGTACCCCGCGAACCTTTGCCTAAGCTCCGATCGGATGACCGATCAGTACTGTAGGACGCATGGTCCGATCTTCGTTCACGTTTCTCACCTTGTGTATCATTTTTTTTTGTGGTTACACACTCGGTGGACCGTCCCGCAATATGTATTTGTTAGGTATCGATATGTAACGATCCACTTCTGGGGTAGGGTGTACCTAGGGTTGAAATCGTCACCCTAAATACGCGAATATATGAAATATACTTAGCTTCAGTATACTTCCAGGGCAGATCGAGTATTGCCGATCGCAGAGCCCAACCAAAACGAGAGATAAATAATCCAATCGAGAACAACCAAACAAACGTATCCAAAAGCTGGAGGTTTCCACAAGCGAGATCTCCACGTAAACATTTCCAATTGATGCAAATAACACGTTCCTACGTGTGCGATATGAAGTGAGTGATGAGCCAAGTACGCGTTCCCGTCGAGGGACTTCCGGCTGGCCAAGTGCGTCTGTAACGCGTCCCGGCCGGAAAAGTTGAGCTGAAGGGGACCCTGTTAACCCTCCGCTTCCAAGCACTCGGCGGCAGGCGGAGGCGACTTATGCGTAAGTAGTGACTTGGAACCAAGCAAAAAACACACTGTATTTTTATCCATTAAAAACCCTGATATGTAAACTACATGAAACATCGTGTGACTTACCTAGACCTGCATACTTGATACTTTTAACACAAGATTGGCTCAAAAGCACCTTCCCTTTTAACAACCCGATCGCTCCAAACCGATCGGCGATATACCGATATAAACTGACCGTACAATTTCTTCTTCGCTTCACCACAGCAACATCGAGCACGTATCTACAAAATGCTCGATGACGATTTAGGCATGGACCTTGTCGAATTTAGGGCAGTGGTGTCGAGTCCGATACGGACGAACATGTTAAGTAGAGTCTCAAAAAAATTGTGCTACATCTAAGCGTGCGCGAAGTTTGAGTAAAGCCTCTCTGCCAAGTGTTTGTACTCCTGGTACTCTTTCTGCGAACTCGGAAGTGGCAGTAGCCATTTCTGCTTTCTTAATTGCGGAACCACATATGCTGCAAGCAATTGCTCGTGCGGATCTGCGGGTATTGGGCCCCTGCCTGCGCTCTCGCCGGGCTGTGGGGGTAAATAGAACTCCGACTATCGACATCCGCTCTTCGATGTCAACGTCTTCCAGGACTTTGCAGACTACAATTTGATCCAAGTACCGATGACAGACGTCGGTTGACTTGACTGCCTTATTCTTCGAGACCCTCTGTTATGCGGCAAGAAGTCATCATGGAATAGGGAAAATAAGGATTCTTTATGTCAGTCGTGAAATGCTTGTTATCGGCAATTACAGCAAAATTTTGGGTACGGAAGTGCTAAAATTATTCTTTATATCAGTTTGTACCAAAAACCACGTAGGGCTGTTGGAGTATGTCGTTTGCCTTCCGAAGCCGATCGATCTCGACTTGATACCAGTCTTGTTCGCCGACAATTCTAGTATCGCAGGAGTCATCAGTTCGGTCCGATCGGCTAGGGAGAGGAATATGCGGAGACTGGGAGCACCAGTCGCCTACAAAGATAAGTGTTAAAGAAAGAAACGGGGCGATCGGAGATCGAATGCAATTACCTGGCGGAGTAGACCGGATTGATGCATGGAGTGATGAAACTGTCGATGAGATCGGGCAACTACCGTTGTGTGGGCGTCTACGACCAGACTCGGGGGCGGCTGTGGTGAAGCGAAGAAACATTAGGGTCAGTTTTATCGGTATCCCGCCGATCGTTTTGGAGCGATCGGGTTGGTTAAAAGGGGAGAGGATTTTGAGCCAATCGTTGTCAGAAGTATAAAGTACGCAGTTTTAGGTGAGTCACACAATGTTTCATGTATTTTACATCTTAGTTTTTTAGTGGATATTAAATATAGTGTTCTTGTTTCTTTGGTTTACGCATAGCTCTCCCCCTCCTACCGCAAAATGTTTGGGAGCGGAGGATTAACAGGGTCTCCTTCAGCTAAACTTGCCCGGACGGGACGCGTTACAGACTCACTTGGTCCGCCTGAAGTCCCTCGATGGGAACGCGTACTTGGTACACTACTCACTTCAAGTCGCACACGCTTGGAACGTGTTATTATACTAATTGGAAAAGTTTACGTGGAGATCTCGCTTGTGGAAACCTCCAGCTTTTGGATACGTTTGTTTGGTTGTCCTTGATTGGTTTATTGATCTCTCGTTTTGGTTAGGCTCTACGATTGGCTATACGCGATCTGCCCTGGAGGTATACTGGGATCAAGTATATTGTCGATACTTGCGTATTTAGGGTGACGATTTCCGCCCTAGATACACCCCAGAAGTGGATCGTTACATATCGATACCTAACAAATCCATATTGCGGGACGGTCCACCGAGTGTGTAACCACAAAAAAAATGATACACAAGGTGAGAAACGTGAACGAAGATCGGACCATGCGTCCTACAGTACTGATCGGTCATCTGATCGGAGCTTAGGCAAAGGTTCGCGGGGTACCGCCCCGTAAGTTGGTCGGCTGGGCACGATGGTGATTCGGGTTCAGGACACTTTGGTGTTCGAATTTGAACTCGACTCCACCACATGAATGCAGAAGCCGTTCCTCAACAACACCATAACTTAATAAGTAAATATCGATTTAATTGGTCAAATCTCAAACTTGAAATTACGAGTGATCCTGAGACTATTGTTGTAACAGGGTTACATTCGAGTCACATCTAGTAGGTGGTGTATGTGATTACACTACGGTTGGGGGCAGTATTGACCGGTTCGAAATGTTTGAACCACTGGTTATTTTAACCAATCAGGGCAGGAGCCATTGGGGATGGCGTGTCAGCCATCCACGTGTCGGTACACAGGTGGTGTACACTACATTTTAGCTAGGTACGAATTTGGTATGTTCTACTTACTATTACATATAGTTTACATTAGTTTAAATTAATTTAGGCTAATTATATATTAAATATATTCAGTTTACATTTCACTCTATTATCTACAGACGCTCGACATCGACCGGTCGCGCGTGTAGTGAGTGCCGTAGCCTAAAGGGAGCCCTCCCTTTAGCTACACCCTTGGTAAGGGAGCTTTGCCGTTAAGGCTATTAAGTAAACCAAACCGGGAATCTTGTCCCCGAGTAGGAGAGCTTTCTCGTACTAAGCCCTTTATAAGGGCGTATCGGCTAAGTAGCGGCGAACGCCGCTTTAAGGAAAAGCCTTCCTCTGTGCGCTAGCCGAACCGTGCGTATACGCACCGGCTACATCTGGTAGCACTTGTAGTCAATCCAACACCTGTGTTGGTAGACTAAGGCATCCTCTTCAAGGATGAATCAGGACGATTGGGATAGGTTGACCCTCGTCCAGCAGGAAGCCTTTAACAGGCTGTTATCCTTGACGGGTGACGAAGGCATGCATCTCCTAGTGGAGCAGGGCCTTGAGGCCGTAAAGGCAAGGGTCAATTACATCATCGCTCATGATGCGAGTTTAGGTGGAGGTCGTTCCACGGGGGTGCGTCCCCCATTGTCCTTTGAGAAAAAGGAATTCACCGGAGAGAAGGGTGATAACCTTTACGTGTGGTTGCGAGAGGTCGAAACGGCCTTCGCCACAGCGAATGTTATCGCTGATCACTTGCAGGTGGGACTTGCACGGACCCATCTTACGGGTAAAGCCCGTGCATGGGCGTTTACGTGTTCGGATTCGGTCACGAACGTGTTCCCTACCTTGAAGGTCCTTAAGAAGAAGCTTATGGACATGTATGCAACGCCTGATTTGGTTTTCCAGAATCAGCTGGCGTTTCTAAGGTGCCGTAAGGGCACTAGGGACTTGGAAACATATATCCAAGAACTTAAGACCCTGTTGGAAGGGATGTACGCGAAAGCGTATTTGGACGATGTGTCCATCCCCGTATTTATGGGAGGCCTAAGAGAAGGGTCCGCACGTTTGGAGCTCTTCCGATGCCGACCCCAATCCCCGGGGGAGGCGTTCAAGATGGCGTTCAACGCCGAGAGGAACTTTCGTTCCTCTAAGGTGGGTCCGGAACCCATGGACCTGAGTCAGGTCGAAGCGGAGGAGAAACCTCCCGCTAAGAGTCACTCTGACTCTTTTCCACAGAGCTTTGAGGCAGAGCTCTTAGCCATGTTGCAGCGGCGTGGGCCGCTGAGATGCTTCCTGTGTGGGAGCACGGATTATCTGCGGAACAGATGTCCGTGGAACCCCCAGCGAGATACTCGCTTTAAGGGGCCAAGGGTTGGGAAAAAGCCCTTCCCCAAGCCGTCGGGAAACGACGGCTCCCAGTAGGTGCGGGGCGCCCTACTGGGGGGTCCCTCGGTGCTGTTAAGCCCCAGGGTAGGGGACGACAGCACAAATCCCCGAGGGAAACGGCGCTCTCTAGCACCGATTTGGTGTACCAGCCAAGTTTGCTGGTTGTCCTTGCGGACGTGAAAAGCTTAAATAAGCCTTGGAGAGTCTTGATAGACTCTGGAGCGTCTGACAATTATGTCAGACGGGCTTCTGTAGAGAAGGGTCGGCTGTATGCCGAGTCCCGAGAGGCACGTTCTCGTGACGTCGTCACGGTCCGTCTTGCGACGGGCGTACAGGTTTCTGTACCCAAGGTCTCGATTGACCTTAAGCTGAAGTTTGCAGACTTTGACAGATTAGAACGTTGCCTAGTCCTGGATTTGGACTCGAGGTATGACCTCATTCTGGGCATGAAGTGGCTGGAACGCCACGAGCCATGGATAGACTGGAAGTCTAAGCCCATTGGCTCAACGCACCCGCGATCGGGTGAAGTATTGGCGAGTCATGAACCCACCTTTGCTCGATCGCAAAAGCGATACTGGCGTGAGATACCAGAAATTGAGATGTCTGAAATGATCATTCCCAATGACGTTAAGGAAGGGTTCCTTAACGAGGGGTATTCGGCGGTTAATCCCCACGCCGTTAACGGTGAGACTGATGAGTTGCCAGTCGCAGAGGTGGATTCCTCTGAGGCGACTCCAGTGGTAGGGGTAGAGACCCCTGTGGTTAAGCGCGAGGCGCTTCCAATCAAAGAGACCCTTAGGTCGTCTCTTTTGCACGTCGGAAATGATTCCGACCACGCCGTTATAGGCGAGACTGGTGAGTCGCCATTGGCAGAGGTGGATTCCTCTGAGGCGACTCCAGTGGTAGGGGTAGAGACACCTTTTGTTAAGCGCAAGGCGCTTCCAAGCAAAGAGACCCGAAGTTCGTCTCTTTCGCACGTCGGAAATGATTCCGACTACGCTGTTTTAGGTGAGACCGGCGAGTCACCGGTGGAAGAGGTAGAGACCTCTGTGGATAGGCGCGTGGCGCTTCCAATAGATAGGGCAATTGACTCCCCCCATCTGGGTCTCGGGGGTCCCGAGACCAGTATTCAGCAGTCCTACAGGATGCTGAATAGTGTGACAGATGTTGTCACAGAAGGCGTAAGCCTGGGACGGTTGCCTGGGGTAGTCGAACTGTTGTCGTTGGAGGAGATGTCCTTCAACGAGTTTGAAACCGCTTTGAAAGCAGATGAAATCGACGAGGTTGTCGTATTACGTTCGGAAGAGGAGTTGAACTCCTCATCCACGATGGACGAGTCAGTTTTGGTGCAAACCAAACAGGCATTGAATGCCCGAAGCGGTCTCAAGATCCTCGCGGATCCTGAGGACCCTTACCATACTTTACTGAAGAAATTTGGAGATGTCATTAGTGACAACCCGCCGATGGGGTTACCACCGGATCGGGGAATCCGACATGAAATTTATTTGGTTCCTGGAACCAATACTGCCTCACGAGGCAGTGGTCTCTCCCCAAGGAGCAATGCGACGTCATTGACGCATTCTTCAAGGGGTCAGTTATAACTGATTTATTTTTTTTATATTTTAAATATATATCTAATTGTTTTTATTTTATTTTTTTTCATAAATTTATAAAATATTTGAAGCTAATGATAATATTTTAAATTTATTTTGTTTTCGAAATTCAGACGTAATTGGACCGAATATACGTGTCCCTATTCTTTTTACAAAATTACCTTCTTGAATAATATTAGCACTCATCGTTTACAGCATGGACTACCGGGGTCTCTAATCCCGTTCGCTACCCAAGCTTTCGTTTCTTAGTGTCAGTATATACCCAGATAATTGCCTTCGCCATAGGTCTTCCTCTCAAAAAAATATCGTGTTTTATTTGATATCCAGGGATGGTACGGGAGAGCAAGTCTCCCCACTCATCTTCCACTTTTTGTGTTCGTAAACCGAACGGAAAGTGGCTCATTGTGCATGCGTACAATAAGCTGAATGCAGCTACTGTACCCATGCAGACTCCGATTCCTCGGAAGGATGTCCTCAAGAACAATATGGCTGGCTGTACTGTATACAGTGCCTTAGATCTGGTGGACGGGTATTATCAGGTGCTCATGCGAGCATCCGATATTCCGCTTACAGCGGTCAGCACGCCTAGCGGCATGCTATGAGAGTGGCTTGTTATGCCACAGGGGCTTTCGAATGCGCCAGCGACTTTCAATCTCTTGGTGACTCAACTTTCCGCCCTCATAGAAAGTACGCTCAGACGTACTTCGACGATATATTCGTTCATAGTCGCGCGGAAGGCGACTCGTCTGATGTTCAGACGCACCTTATACACCTTCGAGCTGTGCTCGAATGTATGAGAGACTATAAGCTCTATGAAAACGCATCCAAATGTACTTTTGATGCTGAGGAAATTCCTTTCCTCGGATGCTTCATCGGTAAGGATGGAGTGCGGGCGGATCCCGCGAAGGTGAAAGCCATTGTGGAGTGGCCTTCGCCTGTAAATCTTAGAGATTTACGGAAGTGGCTTGGATTAGCCAACTATCTCCACAAGTACAGCGAGAACTACGCTGAAATGGCGAAGCCATTGACCGACCTTCTTAAGACGGATGTTGATTGGTGTTGGGAAACTGAGCACCAAAACGCTTTTGAAGCGGTTAAGGGGAGATTGTTAAAAGCTCCCGTTCTTGCTCTCCCAGACTCTGGGAAACCATTTAGTGTCGTCTTCGACGCCTCCGATTTCGCAATCGTATGTGCTTTGCTACAAGCAGACGATGCAGGAAGGGAACGCGTAATTGCGTTTGAGTCGAGGCAGCTTAAAGCTGCGGAACGGAATTTTCCCGTTCATGACACTGAGCTACTTGCAGTGAAGTATGCTCTTGTCAAGTTTAGGGTTCACCTACTCGGCTCAAAGCCGTTTGTGGTTTATACTGACCACGCGTCCTTACGGACAGTGACAAGGTCGCCTCATCTCTCGCATCAGATGGCCCGTTGGATCTCCTTCTTTGCGGAGTACAACTTTGAGGTTAAATATAAACCTGGAAAGCAGAACGTGCTTGCGGACGCGTTATCGCGTCGTCCCGATTACGAGCTCGCTCACGCGAAATTCGTCACCACGTATGTGGTGGATCTCATTCGCCAGGCGTATGTGGTGGATCTCATTCGCCAGGCGTATGAGAAAGACCCACAATGTACGGCGCTTATCAGCGCGTTAGGTGAAAAGGGTCTTGGCTCGTCTGAGCCAACCCTGTCAAGTCGAGCTAAAGCTAGTTTACACCGTTACAGGTACTGTGACGGTCTGCTATTTTATAGCACGAGCGCGGAGGACACTCCGCGGGTGGTAGTTCCTCATGATGAGGAAATGAAGTATAGATTCCTCTTTGAGGCACATGACTCCCCTATCGGGGGTCATTTAGGTCGGGATAAGACCTACAGCGCTTTAAGCGCTTTGTATAGGTGGCCCAATATGTATAAGTGGGTCGGTGCGTATATACGCATCTGTGAGACGTGTCAGAGGGTTAAACCCTCTGCAAGTTCAGCTGCGCCTTTGGCGAGCTTATCGGTTCCAACGGAGCGTTCGAAATCCATTAGCATGGATTTTATGTTCGGTTTTCCGAACGATAAGGCCGGGAACACCGGCATATTGGTCTTTGTAGACCGTTTGAGCAAGATGGCTCACCTGGAGGCGGTGCCAGAGTCCATAGATGGACAAGGAACAGCGACATTCCTAGACCGTGTCTTTCGACAGCATGGTCTACCCGATTCCGTTGTGTCGGATCGGGATCCCCGTTTTACGGGACAATTCTGGGGAGCGTTGTTTAAGGTGCTAGGCACCAAGCTCCTCATGTCCACTGCGGATCATCCGCAGACGGACGGTCAGACGGAACGCGTTAACCGCGTTGTGGAGGACATTCTCCGGAGTTTATGTCCGGATTCTCCAAAGAGTTGGAGTGAGATGCTCCCGATGGTTGAATTTGCTATCAACAATTCGGTACATGCATCTACGGGGTTTACCCCGTTTTAAGTGAACGGATTGGTGAATCCGAGGGTTCCGTTGACGCCACGTGTGTGTGGCCCAGGGATTGAGGGGGGACGATTCTCCGATGTCAGCCATGTATCTGTGCGAAAGCACATCGATAAGTTTTTATCGATGCGCCTTAGTGTCTTACGACACGTCTGCGATGCCATTGCGGAAATCCAAGACAAGCAGAAGTAGAAAGCTGACCGAAAGGGGCGGCGTAACAAAAAGGTATACAAAGTGGGAGAAAGTGTTTTATTAAACGCTAAATATCTTCCTACACATGCAGTTTCAAATGTGTTGCGTAATAAACTGCGCCCCAGGTTTGTGGGACCCTTTAAGGTACTATCCTGAAAGGGATTATCGTATACCTTGGACATCCCGAAGGTGATGCGTACGCATCCAACCTTTTATGTGGGTATGCTTAAGCCATACCAGGACCCGGAGGCGGGACCCCTCGTGGAGGAGGGTGGAAAGGCGGATAGCCGTAAGGCACCGCAGCGCGAAGTAATCCCGATAGGGCTAAAATTCGACCACGAAGCTCCGCAACGGTCGTCTCGAGAGAGGCGGCTTGCCTCTCGAAGCGATCAGTGGCATCCCACTCATCGCAGAGTCCCTCGTGGATATCATGGATGCGATGGCTGTTTCGATCAGAGCGCTCGCGAATCTCACGTCGAAATTGCGCGACCACCTCCTCCAATGCTCGATGCGGAGAGTACTCCACACTGTCATGTGGAGCGGCGGATGGCGCGACGCCATCATCGGGGTCAAACCCAGTATCTGCTGAAGTGGAATGGTTATCCACACTCACAGAGTTCGTGGGAGTTCGAGACTCCCCTACGGCAGGATTGCCGCGACGTCGTTGACGCTTTTGAGCGGGAGAATCCCGCTGTAGGTCAACGGCCAGAGGGGCATGAAAAGCCCTTTCACTCCCAATAAGTGGGAGTTCGCCGGAGGCAGATGTGGTGATCACACTGTCTCCAGACACCATGGTGGAGACAGGGGCGCTGGCGTAGAGCGGGCGATACGGAGCACGTAGTTGCTCCATCGCCTTAGCTTTGGCAAATGTTAGGCGCAACACCCTCTACACCCAAATGTCTCGACGGGAATAGCTGTCATGCAGCTAATCGAAGCTGGGGAGAAGCTTCTCCCCTTTCGCCCAAGCGCGGAACTTCTTCTCTGCATCATCGGAACTTTCTCCCGGAGAAAGAACGAAAGGAACCTCGCGGAGGTTCTCAACAGGGGAACCCTGTGCCTGTCTGTTTAAGCGCTATCGGTACGAGACGCTAGTGAGCTGCTTTTGTGTAAGCAGTTGTTGCCGGAGTTTCTAACGGCTTTCGCGTTGATACGGCTGTTTAGCCGCGGGGCCAGGGGTATAGGACGCTAAACTAGTCCTTACCAAACGCCTGGCCCACCTTGGAAGGTCACGAGGACCATCAAAATTATAAGCCGCCCTTGACGGGAGTTTGCGGGAGCGTAACGCAGCCCTTAGTGCCTGTGCGGCAAGTTGGGTGTCTTGAGCTGCGTTCAGCTCATTAGTGACGATCGCCTTTGGCGATTCGGATGTATCGTCCGATACGGGCAGGGGTGCCGCACTGGTTAGTGCATTTTCCTCACGTGTGGGGAAGGGATTAGGCTGCCGACAACGCCGTTCGGCGCTGTCGGAGCGGCTCACCATTGGGGAGGTATCCCCAAAGGCATCCACTTCCGAGTTTTCGGAGTAGTCTACCTCTTCTAGAGGAGACGCCATAGCACCACTGGAGGTGTACATATGGATGGCCAGAGGAACTGGCGTTGGAGTTATCCAACAAGATTTTGATTATTGCGTAAGCAATTGTCTTGATGGGGGAGGATGTAACGGGGTTACATTCGGGTAACACTGAGTGTTGATGTACATGAGTACACCACGGTTGAGGTCAGTATTGGCCGGTTTGAAAGGTTTCGAACCTTTGGTTATTTTAACCAATCAGGGCAGGGGCCCTTGGTGTGGTGGTGTGTCATCCATCCACGTGTCAGTACACAGGTGTGTACACTACATTGAGCTAGGTACGAATTAGGAATATTCTACTTAGTATTACATATAGTTTATATTAGTTTAAATTAATTTAGGCTAATTACATATTAAATATATTCAGTTTACATTTCACTCTATTTAGCGGACGCGCGACCTCGACCGGTCGCGCGCGCAGTGAGTGTTGTAGGTAAGAGGGAGTCCTCCATCCCGTAAAGGGAATACAGCCGTTAAGGCTAAGTCGTAAACTAACCCGGGAATCTTGGCCCCGAGTAGGAGAACTCTCCTACTAAGCCCTTTATAAGGGCGTATCGGCTAAGTAGCGGTAGCTACCGCTCTAA
Organism: Peronosclerospora sorghi; assembly: GCA_026184515.1. NCBI lineage: Eukaryota > Oomycota > Peronosporomycetes > Peronosporales > Peronosporaceae > Peronosclerospora > Peronosclerospora sorghi. Next base: position 15,412,001 of record CM047592.1, read on the forward strand.
GGAATAGTCTTTCTCCGTGAGCTAGCTGCACCGTGCGTATACGCACCGGATACAGCTGAAGCAGCGGGCGGAGTTGAAGGCGAGCTCTTCGAAACTCTACGTCTTCCGGTGCGCCAAAAAATGCACTACGTGCTCCCGCCCGGGACTTGTAGAGGTGCATAGGTAGATAAAGGGAGGCGCGAGGTGATCACGCCGTCCCAATCGGTTATCGTGCTGATCGGACGCAAAAAGAAAAAGTTTATTATTGCTTATATCATAAAACCCTCAATTACCTAATATCAACTAATTAACTCTACCCATGCTGACATGCTCCATCGACCAATCGACCTTATATATCATCCGCCTATCGCTTGCCATCGTATACCTGTACCTTGTGCCGCTTCTTCTCCGGATGGCCCGTCCATGTTCACAACAGTTGGCCCAAAATCTTCCATACGCTTCTCCACAAAAACAATCCCTCCTTTCATCCAACCTGATCACTCCAACTTGGTCACTGGTACACTTGTACACTGGTACATTCTGGTCAAACATTTTCATCTGTACTTCACCACAGCACCATTCTGGTGGAGTCAAGTTCAAATTAGAAAACAGAAGTGTCCTGAACCCGAATCACCATCGTGCGCAGCCGACCAACTTACGGGGGGGGGG
>CM047592.1:15416661-15449917 GCA_026184515.1 Peronosclerospora sorghi
AGGCATTTGGTCTAATTTCGGATTGGTTTAAACAAGGGGGGCTTTTCCATCTATCAGACTCAAGAAGTGTCAAGAACGCAAGTTTTGGTGAGTCACCCGACTTTGTGTATTTTTACATATTTTTGTGGGGGTACATTTAGGGACTATAGGGTAGTAGTATTTTAGTTGTGGTTTTACCTTTTAGGACAGAGGTTATACCTTTAAGTAAGGAAATCTTTTAGCATTCGGATAAGTGGCTGAAACCTCTTCTGGTCTTGGTTCACACCACAGCTAGGGGTCGCCGTTCTTCCCTTTTCGTACACTAGTCGCCTCCACCCGCCGCGGAGTGTTTGGGGGCAGAGGGTCGAATTATCCCCTCCCGCCCATTATACCCGGTCTGGACGCGTCGCACGCGCACTTTGGCCCACCGGAAGTCCCTCGACGGGAGTACGATTTGGCGATCTCAACACCTCAACTCAAGTACGTTTGGAACGTGCTATTCACTGGATTGGTCTTGGCGTGGAGATATCGTTTGTGGAATTTCATGAGCATATTGGGTCTTTACGCGGACATATTGGCTTGTTTTAATATTGGTTGGAAACTAGACCGGTTTTGGTCTTATTTCGTATTGGTCAGGGGCTAGACCGGAACGGTCGGTCTACCCTTATTATTTCGTATTGGTCAGGTCTTGATCGTTTGGACGATCGACCTATTGGAAGTGTTTTTGGTCTGTTTGTGTCTGGGGTGAAGATTTCCGCCCCAGAGATACCTACCCAGATAGGTCTCCTATATTCAATACCGGTTCGATCCAATCTGCGATCCCGATCCACCGAGTGTGTAGCTAGCCCATTCCATCGGGTACACAAGGTGAGATGAACACTAAACAATCGGACCAAGTGGGTTCTGATGACGACCGGTCGTCTGCTTGCAGCGGACGATCGGACCAGATCTCGAGTGGTGGTCCGCGGAGTACCCCCTCCGAAAGTTGGAAGGCTGGGCGCGATGGTGGTAGTCAGGTTATCGATGCTAATGTTTTCGATTTCGAACTTGACTCCACCACAATGGTGCGCGTGCCCGGATCACTTGTTGATCGTGGATATCACCGTGCTGATATTCCATCAAAAATTGGATTCGAAGATTTGAATGATTTGAATATGGAGTCGTTCTGGGGAGGACGTAAGGAAAGGCTATCGCCTTACGTTCTCGTTGTCGATAAAGATCGCGATGTCCGATCTGGCCTGGAGGAGGACCAGATCGGGATTAATAAGTTTTTTCCTCCCCAAAAGGCTCCCACCGGAGCCGATCGGGACTATAGCAGGTCTTGCTATAGTTCCGGAAAGGATCAGGACCTTGGTCCTAATCCTATGTGTATGAATGAAAAAATTGATGGAAAACTAAAAGATGAAAATTACTTGGAGGCTGACTGGAACGATCCGGTATACCTCCCTAAAGTATCCAAGGTACCCAAGGTGCCCAGAAAAGGGCTGGGAATGCCACCCGACGAAGACGACTTCGAAGAGAATTCGAAGGTCGGGGATGAGGCTATCACCGAACAAGACCTGGACAAGATGTATTATGTTTTTGAATTGAAGCGATTTGTTCGCCAAAACCAGGTCTTTCGGGTGTTAGACCTCTATATCCCCGACCGTCTTCTCGGTCCCACTACCGAGCCGATCCAGATTGATCGACCATTACTGCTCGTCAAGAATTTGGTGGCGATGTTGGCGGAGGTTGGCATTAAAATGCAGAAACCCGCCGGTGTCAATAAATTGTTTGAATTTGATGCTTGGAGACTGGAGGCGTCGATGTCGGACCTCCACGACCGTTTGGTGCCACTGGTGGGGGCGGCTCGCCGCCCAACTCCCACCACGGCAATGAAGGTCGCCGAAGCCTCCAAGAGCTTGTTGACATTGGTTCCGATGATGAATCGATCTACCAGTCCACCCGGCTTCTAACAGCTCATCAGAGTTGGAGACCGGTGTCGAGTGGATGACCATGGGGGTTGACCATGCCCGGTCTGAACAAAAACGGGACATGCGGCAGCAAAGGGCTGCTTGCCAGTCGGGGCCCCAGCGAGCCCCACAGGCCTCAGTTCCGCAAAAGGAGGGTATCAACACGTTGCCCATGACGCCAGCCAACGTCCAAGCCATGTTTGAGACGATGATGCAACGTATCATGGAAGAACGGGTTAGACAACCTATGCGCCCACATGTCCAAGACCGTTCTACCTGTCAAGGTGTCAATGTTTGCAAAGATTTGGATATGGAATCGGTAACATCTATGGATAAGCCTATTAGAAGTGATAAACCAACCGGCAAGGGAAGGCGCAAGCCGCAACCGGCAAGACCGCGTAGACAAAGCGAGACAAGTGACTGTGATATGGAGTCGGTCGGCGGTCTTGACGACCATGGTGGGTCAGATGGTACAGGCGCAGGCAAGGTGCGCAAGGCTAACCTAGCCTCGACTACTGCATACGAGTTTGGATCTGCTGCGATTTCGCGCATCCGTATGACCGCGACGACCGACCTCAAGGACTTCACCGGCAAGGATGCTGATGAAGACCAGGCCCGGTCACGGTTCAGTCGGGTCAATTCTGCGTTCCTGAGAGACCAGACCCCAAAAAGCGAACGTTGTTTAATCTTCCGGGATTTTTTAAAAGGACCGGCTGCGAACTGGATTCAACAGTTGGGTCGGGGCGTCCGGTCTGACTGGGACCTGTTATGTGCGGAGTTTGAAGGTCAATATTGTAACTCCGGATTTTCAAGCGCCCGTAAGTACCACCATATGCAGAAGCGGGCCGAAGAAACACCGATAGAGTATTTGCATCGGTTGAACGTGGCTGCACTTCGCGCCGGCATAACAATCAAAGAGAATAACCCGCCGAACGGTGCCGCCTTAGAACATGTGGGTCACTATATTAGTACCCTTGACGATCAAGAACTGGCGGACCAGCTTACTCTACAGCGTCTTAAGGATGCGGGCGAAGTCAAACAGACTCTACGGACGCTACAGCAGTCGCGTAGCATGAGGACGAAGAGTGCTGGTGGATCAGGTCGCTATAGCTCCAAAACCCAGACCGATCCGGTCAATAGACCTTGGGCCAGACCGACCCGAGCGGTCAAGGCAATTGTAGCTGATGACAGAACGGGGTCAGAAGGGGAAAGTGGAAGTCCATCCAGCCAGGAGTCATCGGATGAAAACCAGTATCGTTACGTCTATGTTGCGGGACCTGACCCGAAGACCAAGTCAAAGTCAGACCAGGTAGACCGGAAGGGAAGGAACGGAAGCAAGTCCGATCCAGACCGACCTCGTCAGAAGTGCTCCCACTGTGGGTCGAGCAAAAATGATGGTCCAAACTGCTGGAAGAAGATGATGTGCAAGAAGTGCGAGAGACGCGGCCACCCGACGGACCACTGCCTCTTCGTATGCAAGTCATGTGGAGAGATCCACGAGGCCGGCCACTGCAAGATTGAAGAATTTTTTAACATGATGCGCAAGTGGTACGTGCCGGACAAGCACGCGGGCATGCTGCCGCCGGACGCAGAAAAGATGTTAAACTAGAACGCTCGCCAGGTTGGAATCTGGATCGAGCCGAGCGTTCTACGGTTCACATCTATGCATATGTCGGCAAGGAGGATAAGACCGACAATACACGTTCTATTCCAAATTGCGTCGACCGAGACCATCCGGTCTACAGTCTGAATACCGATGCGTACTCCCGGGCTAAGGTGGTTATGCAGTTGGACTTGCTGCCTGGAGAATCCCGCGGATACTGGAAGTATCACGCGCCTGATAAATGATTCAAGCAGGCGAAAGCCTGTGGCAAGATTAATAACCAGAAAGCGACGATGTTGTTCGACTCTGGATCTTAAGTCTCGATAATCGACTCCGCCTTTGCTCGTAAGGTCGGAGGTCGTATAGACGATACCCAGAGACAAGAATGCGTCGGGATCGGTGAAAACTCTTATATGACCGAAGGAATAACGCGTGTGAAAATTACTTTGTCGGGATCGCTGGTCTACTTTTTCAGCGCTTGGGTTGGCAAGTTGGCTGGTCAGGACGCTTTACTAGGTATGGATTTCATGGTCCCAGCTGGTTTTCGCCTAGACCTGTCACATGGAGTGCTTACACTCCCGGATGAGGTCCAGGTCCAGTTGGCTGGTCGAAGACCTCTGTATGGTTCGTATACCGATCTGGTCCGGTGGGACCAAGACCTCACTATCCCAGTCGGTCGGTCTGCCAATACCCCGGTCGAAAAAAGGTTTTCGTTCGAGGAAGTTATGGTTGACCAGGGGCGGTCGGTGGGTCCCGACCTTCTTAAAGAGTGCTAGTCGACGTGATTTTGTCCGTGTTACCAATATCGGTGACAAGCCGCTGACACTGGACAATAACGCTATTGTTGGTGTGTGGTTAGAAGAAGGGAAGGTTCCAAGGAAGATGGGGCTCGTCTCGATTCGATCGAGGCGGTATGTCGAGTGGCAAAACCTGGCGTACCAATCGACCACCGATCTTATCAGCAATAATGGGTCGGTGGAAGAGAATACCTCACCTTTAGTGGAAAGACCAAGTTATGTCACCCCAAAAAAATGTTGGTCCGAAGAAAGGCGCCGCAGTCACCAGGAAAGGTGGACCATCAAGTAGACGAGCCAAGTTTAGTCAACGTGGTGTCAGCACAAGACCAGGCGACAGCGGAGAAAGAAACGGAAGAAGGGGAACATGAAAATGCTAGGTCGGACCATGACGGTATTCCTAATCAGACCGATATCAGTGAAGGACAGCCCGTCGATCAAGACTAGGGGCGTTCAGCCGGTCCAGATGGTCTAGGTGATATCACCCCAGAAAGATGAACAAGTCTGTATACATGAAGGCGGGGAACAGTACATTCAGGAGCTGGAAAGCCAAATGGCAGTTCTCCCTGAAGCGTCTGCCGACTCTCCCGAAGTTACAATGGATGATTTACAAGTGGGTGATCAGAACCTTAACAGTCCAGACCAGATCGAGCAGTTGAAGAATATCATATGGAAGAAAAGACATCTGCTGATCGGAAAGGGCAACGCCTTACCACCTGCAGACCGTGTTGCGATTTGCGATATTGACGTTGGAGATGCCAAGCCGATTGCTCAGCGATGTCGACGCGTGGAGCCACAGTACCGGGAAAAGCTTTCTGATCTTATCAAATGACTGTTGGCTACCAAGATTATTAGACCGTCGACCTCGCCATGGGCCTCGCCGATCGTAATTGATATCAAGAAGAACGGCGTTGACATTAGACTGTGCATCGACTATCGGCTGGTAAATCGGTTGACTAAACTCATGGTTTACCCGATGCCTCTGATTAATGATCTGTTGGAAGACCTGGACAAGACCTTGTGGGATTGTTCGCTGGACATGGCAAGTGGATTTTGGGTGGTCTCGATGACTGATGGAGCCCGTGAGATTTCCGCAGTTGTGACACCGTTTGGTCTTTTCGAGTGGAACCGTATGCCGTTCGGTTTGAAGAACGCACCCCAGATCTATCAAAGGTTGATAGACAACGCACTGTACGGACACTTCAAAATCAAGACCGATCGGGACCCTGCCGAAAGTTATGATGTGTTTAGAGAGGGTGAACCCGATCGGGAAAGAAGACCGTCCGTTCTAGGGAGGTGGTCGTACATCGACGACATTCTGATACCTGCCTCGTCATGAAACGATCTTTGCGAGAAGGTTGAACGATTGTTGTAGACATGCGACCGCTGGAACCTATCTATCAGCGCCATAAAAAGTTTTTGGGGTATCTCCAAGGTCGCCTATTTAGGTCATATGGTCTCGAACAATGGTCTAGAGGCTAATACTAAGGACCTGGATTCGTTAAGCAACCTCCCGTTCCCCAAGTCTCTGAAGGCAATGCAGTCCTTCCTAGGAAGTTTAAATTACTACAGCCGCTTCATCGAAGATTTTGCTATCTACGCGGCTGTGTTGTATGAGCTCCGGAAAGTGGACTACCATATGTTGCGCGAAGAAGACCGGGCAACTTTACATGGGGGCGCCGACTCTGGTCTTGCTGCAGATTGTCCGCAAGTGGAGGCCGAAGACCATATGAAGCGTGCAAAGTTTTCTTTTGGTATGTTGAAGGCTAAGATGGTGACGGCACCGATTTTGAAGCATTTCGATCCCGAAAAAGTGCCGACCATTATTGTATATGCTAGTCAGTGGGCCATTTCGGCCACTCTAGTACAAGATCATGATGGTGTGTACCATCCGGTCACGTTCACGAGCAGAACGCTGAAGCCAAATGAAGTGAACTATGGAATTGTCGAGAAAGAAGTTCTGGCGTTGCTACGAATTCTGGATGTGTGTTACAACCTGCTGGTCGGCCGACCTATAAAGGTCCTGTCAAGGCGGTCTACTTTGGCCTGGCTATTATCAGCCAATGGGATGGACGGACGTCTAGGAAGATGGTCGGCGGTCTTGGCGCAGTGGACCCTCGAGGTCGTTAAGTGCACCAGGGGTGAGGAAGAGATATTGGGCACATTAGCTGCCAGTATCACCCCTCGGTCTGAAGTGGACGAGGCATTGATAGCGATTGCCCCGAGGAAGCAACCTCGGCAGTCAGTTTCGAGACCGCCACCGACCGTCGACCATGATGAAGAGCTCTTGGTCTTAAGTTTTGACGGATCGGCAAGCGTGAAGAAGAAAGTCGGCGCCTATAGTGCCATATTGTGGAAGTTGCCACAATGGTCTATAGTTGCAGCCGCTGCCGATTTCACGACGGATATTACTGTTAACGAGGCGGAGTACCGAGGTATACTTCTATGTCTGGACCTGCTGTCGTCGCAAGAGAAGGGGCGAGTCATCATATGTGGTGACTCCAACCTAGTGATCAGGCAGATCACCGGAGAGATCGACTGCAAGGCTCCACGGCTGAGGTCGTTAAATGATCGGGTAATGAAGGCATTGAAAGACCATCCCAACCACGAGCTGTTGCACGTGAAACGGGACTGGAACAGAAGCGCCGACTACCTCGCGACCAAGGCCATGCGAGACCAGACCGGGGCTACGATCACCGAGGAGGCCGTTCTTGATGAATTGATGAATATAAACAGGCTCCCCGAGGTGATCGGACCCAAGAACGCTCCGGACCAGGTGCATGTGATGGTCGCAACTAGACACAAAGCTCGAAAGTCCCACCAACCGTTCCCAAAAGAACGGTTGAGTGAATCTGTTGTGCAACGACTAAGGGTATAACGGATCCTCAAGGCGCAGGACGAAGAAGAATGGATTGTGGATTTGAAGACCTACCTGCGCGGTGAATTGTCTAAGTTGACGAATGGTCAATAGAAAGAATGTGCCAAGATCGCAGACAGTTACGAAGTGGATGAGGATGGTTTACTATATTACTGCCGCGATGCCGACCAAGACAGTGCAGACCGGGAACGATTGGCGAAATTGGTGATACCTGAGTTGCTGCAGCCGGATGTCCTCCATCACTACCATGTGAGTCTAGAAGGGGGACATCAGGGCATAGGCAGAACGTATCACAAGATCAGGTCCCACTTTCACTGGAGAGGTCTTTTCCGAAGTGTACAGAAATATGTGGGTTGTTGTACGGATTGCGAGACCGGAAAGGGTAGACCGGTAATCAAGGGGCGATCGCCCGGAAATATCGAAGCTACCTACCCTTTCCAGGTCATAGCGATGGACCATATACCGTCGCTGCCTAGATCGACATATGGCAATACTGAGTTGTTGATCTGGGTAGACCTGTTCACCGGTCTAGTTATTGCGAAGGCAAGTGCGTCCCGGTCTGCCGAGCAGATCGCCAAAAGTTACGAAGAATACGTGTTCCGAAGGTTCGGCGCCAGCGAGGTCATCAGACACGACCGAGAACCCGGTTTCATGGCCGAGGTGTTCCGGTCGATTAACAATATGCTGGGCCAGAAACAGAGCGCGACGATGGCATATCGTCCGCAAGCGAATGGATCGGCAGAACGTATGGTACAAACTATTACAAGAGCAATCAAGATGTACGTTGCCGATCCAGACCAGCGCGATTGGGACGAATACGCAGAAAGGCTGGTGTTTGCACTCAACTCGTCGACCGATCGGGTCCGAGGAGAAACGCCTTTTTATCTTGCGTATGGATGGGACCCCCGGTCCACTCTTGAAGCCGCGATACCTATTGGTTGCACTCGGACCCGCGATCGTGATGCTCGACGTTGGCGCATGCAGGTCCAGAAACATTACCAGCATTCAAGAGAAATTGTCAACGAAAAGTTACGTCAAGCTACACAAGACCGGGCAGACCGGAACAACGACCAGGTCCAACCCCACGGTATAGAACCAGGGTCGAGGGTATGGTTGTACCTAGACCGAGTGAAGGAGGGCTATGCGAAGAAGCTGGCTCACATGTGGCACGGTCCTTTCCGTGTTGCCGAGCTGATTGGTGAACACGCTGCCGGTCTAGAAACAACCGGCACGGACTACAAGGTCTTCCCCATCGCGCATGTGTCCAAGTTAAAACTGGTCCGAGAATTTCCTGATCGTCCCAAAATGCCCTGTCTAGTAGACGAGGCAGAACGGTTTAATTTCGATGAAGCATTACTGCCGGAGGACAGTTGGGAACGACCGCTGGAGAAGGACGAATTCGAAGTGGAAGAGGTCTTAGATGTCCGATCGGTCAAGAAGACCAGGTTCGGCCGGACCCACCGAGAATATCTGGTCCGATGGAAGGAACATGATGAAACAACTTGGATCGATGAGTCCGACATGAACTGTGGAGCACTACTACGAGAATTCGAACGGGACCGAGTCAGTCGGAACCGTTTCGCAGTGATGCAGACCCATGAAGACCAAGACCAAGACATGCAGTAGCATCGGTCTTCCCGACCGGTGTGAAGAGGTGGAAGGTCTTGTGTCTTGTGTCTTGTGTATTGTAAATATGTGACGAATTGGAATAGTGGAGTGACGAACGTGGATTGTTTTTTCGCGATGTAAGTGGAATGGTTGGTGATAACGTGTCTAGTGCAACTCTGGAGAAAGTAGTGGAATAGTGATTTGATGACCAAACATGTGAAAAAGAACGATGATATATATTAAGTGTTATCTGGTCGAATACTTACGACCTCACTCGCCATCACCCCACAGACGGCCGACGGTCAACGACGGATGCTTTTCAACTTGGTCCTGGTACTGGTTACGCCAAGGTTCTTGTTGGTCTAGTTGGACCAAAGCATCCTTGAGGTCCAAGACCGGTGTAGTGCTCCCAATACCGGGGTACCATGTGCCACCGTCAGCCAGCAGCCGGGTCCTCTCGACGCGACGCCGCGGCATATGAAGTACAACTGGATATAAGAACACATCGACGTCGCACTCGTGGGCCAGCATCCCGTCCAAAACATATTGGCACAGGGACTGCCAGAAAATATTTCACCCGACTCATGAAAGCATTGGCCCACGGAGTCGAGTGGAATATGAACCCCAGCTTTGGATGCTCGAAAATCTTCCACGGCTCGTCAGCGTACAAGCAGGAGATCTGTGCCGACGTGATCAAGTCCGGCCGCCATTCCGACGCGGCAGGAACTTTCTTCGCCGGCGGGAAAAGCCAATGGTCTGGACGAGAGAAAGACCGGGCCAGGAGCTGCTTGGTCAGGGTGGACCGGCGAAACAACCGATCTGCCCTGGCGACCACGGCAAAGTATCCTCACGCGTTAATGGCGAAAGGAAAGAACTGTCGATTGCCACGTTGGCCAACAAAGCATCTTTGTGGAGCTTGGACGTCCCAGGCAAGACCGTAGGTGTTGACTTTGTCGACGCATGAGGTGGTGGAACGCCACCATGCGGGCCGGTCTTCTTGGTCTGCTCCGAAGTCGATGCAACTTGAACAAAACTTTCATGTGGACTTGTTCGCGACTTGGTTGGGATGGGGACAGCAAACTCCGAATCACCGGAGTCTTCGCCGGAGTCATCCCAGGACGAGACCTCTGAATACTTGGCACGGTCAGCACCGGCGGTCGAGGGCGCTTGATTTTTGGAGATGTTACTGTCGTCATCCTCGTCCAAGCTTGGGCCCACGAGAAGCGCCTGCGTCTTGGCTCGCTTATGGGGCACCGCACGCTTCCCTTCGAGTTCAGGGTCGCGCGCTATGCCCCGCGCCCTCGAGCTACCCGGCGCGTCCGCGCGCTTCTTTGATTTGTGTGGAATTTCGGGCTGGAGAATTTCGGCCAATGAACGGCCTTGGTCTTGGTCCCGGTGTAGGTCCACCAAGGCGGCCGACGCAGACCGGTCTACGCTGGAGGCAGCAACCGGATGCCGACGAGGACGCAACAGGTCAACCAAGCGCTGATGACATTCTTTTAATACCGCCCGACGACCGTTCGCTGCCTGCGTCCAATCGTTCGACTTGCGTTCACAAGACTGGACCTCCTCGGTCTGGTCTTGAATCGAAATTCGGAGCTCAGTGAGACGCCTCTCGAGGTCGTCGCTTTGAATGCTCAACGTGGTCTGGTCAAGCAGGTCTTCTGCTTGCTGCTGTTGGACCAGCACAAGCTGCTCCCGAAGATGAAGCTGATGAGCCTCCAAGCGGGTCAACCTATTGCGCGCGTTTATTAGTCCGGTCAAAATCTGACGCAGATGGAGGTCATGCGTGTTCGACTGCCGATCGGCGGCAAGCAGGGCATTGATCGCCTTGCTGATGCCAGGAGGTATACGGGCTGGAGGTATACGGGCTGAAGACAAACGAAGGTTAGAACAGGTCCAAGGTGAAGACCGGACATGCATGCTTACGTTGTGTCGCCTGTTGAGCAATCTGCTCCTGGACGCGTGCGATCTCTTCAAGTTCGTCTTGCAACTGCGCGTCGGTCCCGGTCTGATGCCCTGCCGATGTCTGAGGTGCAGTAGAACGATGGGGGCTGCCAGACCGGACCGACCAGACGGGCGAAGTGACATGCGATGACGTGGTATGCGAGGTGCCTACAAGAACGGTCGTTAAGGAAATACAAGAAGGTCAAGTCCACCGGTGCAAGTACCTGGAACGGATGAAGAAGATGGTTGCTCCATGTCGGAAAAGTCTGAATGACCAAGGTTTAACTGAATTTGATGGACGAGGTCAGACCGTTGTCGTTGTGCGACACGGTCTGACTCAGGGGCAGCTGTGGAGGAGCGTGCCCAAAATTTGGCACACTTCTGGTCAAGTTTCTTCAAGGCATTTGGTCTAATTTCGGATTGGTTTAAACAAGGGGGGCTTTTCAGCCTATCAGACTCAAGAAGTGTCAAGAACGCAAGTTTTGGTGAGTCACCCGACTTTGTGTATTTTTACATATTTTTGTGGGGGGACATTTAGGGACTATAGGGTAGTAGTATTTTAGTTGTGGTTTTACCTTTTAGGACAGGTGTTATACCTTTAAGTAAGGAAATCGTTTAGCTTTCGGATAAGTGGCTGAAACCTCTTCTGGTCTTGGTTCACACCACAGCTAGGGGTCGCCGTTCTTCCCTTTTCGTACACTAGTCGCCTCCACCCGCCGCGGAGTGTTTGGGGGCAGAGGGTCGAATTATCCCCTCCCGCCCATTATACCCGGTCTGGACGCGCCGCACGCGCACTTTGGCCCACCGGAAGTCCCTCGACGGGAGTACGATTTGGCGATCTCAACACCTCAACTCAAGTACGTTTGGAACGTGCTATTCACTGGATTGGTCTTGGCGTGGAGATATCGTTTGTGGAGTTTCATGAGCATATTGGGTCTTTACGCGGACATATTAGCTTGTTTTAATATTGGTTGGAAACTAGACCAGTTTTGGTCCTTTTTCGTATTGGTCAGGGGCTAGACCGGAACGGTCGGTCTACCCTCTATTATTTCGTATTGGTCAGGTCTTGATCGTTTGGACGATCGACCTATTGGAAGTTATCTCTTGGAAGTGTTTTTGGTCTGTTTGTGTCTGGGGTGAAGATTTCCGCCCCAGAGATACCTACCCAGATCGGTCTTCTATATTCAAGACCGGTTCGATCCAATCTGCGATCCCGATCCACCGAGTGTGTAACTAGCCCATTCCATCGGGTACACAAAGTGAGATGAACACTAAACAATCGGACCAAGTGGGTTCTGATGACGACCGGTCGTCTGCTTGCAGCGGACGATCGGACCAGATCTCGAGTGGTGGTCCGCGGAGTACCCCTCCGAAAGTCGGAAGGCTGGGCGCGATGGTGGTAGTCAGGTTATCGATGCTAATGTTTTCGATTTCGAACTTGACTCCACCACATAATCAGGTTCAAAAAGTTGATGATCAGGACCGCGGATCGATGATCTTGCGGTGAATCGACGAGATTTCTGATGATCACAGGTAGATGATCAAGATCGATGATCATGGAATGATCAAGGTCGATGATCGATGATAAGGGGTGATCAGGGGTGATCAGGGCCAATAATCGATAATCGCAGATTCCTGATCGATTTAGCTGATCCAGCACGAATTGGCGCGATTGCGGGTTGATGATCGCAGGTCATAGGTTGCAGATCGTCGATCTAGCGGTGATCAGGGAAATGGTACTTGATCAGGTAGCGTAAATCTTCACTAACCGATCGCCGAGCCTCTTAAGCCTAGTTCTCCAATGGACACCCAATATATTACGTATTCCTAGCTTAGACACAAGAGGAGGGGGGTCTATCAGCACGTTCATCGTGCAGATTGACGTACTTAGCAAACAAACCCACCTAGACTTCCCGTGGGGCGCTTAGAAAGATGTCAACTAATGGGGAGGAGGTGAGAGCGCACTTCTCGATCACGTTCCCAAAAAATACATTTGCAGAAGAAGCCGCTGACATAGCGGGTGGAGTTAAGGCTGAGTTCCGAAGAGCTTTACGTCTGCCGGTGTGCGAAAAAGTGCACTACGTTCTCCCGCCCGGGACGTGTAAGGGTGCGTATGCAAAAGAGAGGGAGGCGCGAGGTGATCATGCCGTCCCAATCGGTGATCTAGGTGATCGGACGCAAAAGGAGAGCTTTATTATTGCTTATATTCTAAAATCAACCAATTACCTAATATCAACCAATCAGAGCTACCCATTCCAATGTGATCCATCGACCAGTCAACCTGATTTCTCAGTCGTCCGTCGCTCACCGTTAGGTACCCGTACCTAGTGCCGCTTCTCATCCGATGGCCCTTCAACGTTCACCACAGTTGTACCTACATTTGTACCCACAGTTGGATCCACAATTTACGGTACACCACAGTTGGATACAAAATTTACAGTATGCTTCACCACATTCTTGACGACAAGGAGGTGACCAAGATGTATTACGTCTACGAGTTAAAGAAATTTATTCGCGAAAACGAGGTCACGCGAATCGTCAATCCCCTGATTCTCGATCATTTTCATGGCCCTAAAATCGAACCGATCCACTCGGATAGACCGCTGGAGGTGGTGAAGAATTTTCTGGCGATGTTGGCCGAGGTCGGGATGAAGGTTCAGAACGTTAATGGTGTCGGCAAGTTGTTTGAGATCGATACGTGGAAGCTAAAGCTAGCTATGTCGACCTTACGCGACCATCTGGTTCCATTGGTGGGTGCGGTACGCCTCCCAACTCCCAAGATTGCGCTGGAATACCCGAAACTCGCGGTTTAAGGTTGATGAACAGTCACTTACCGATAACAGCTCGCTGTATGGGTTGCCACCTTCCTCTAAGTGCTCATCGGAGTTGGAGTTCGGTGTGGAGCGAATGACTATTGGTCATAGTAACAGTCGCACGGAACAAAAAAGGACGTGCGGCAGCGTGGGGCGGCATGCCTGTCGGGGGCCCAGGGGCGCCCACAGGTATCGACGCCCCCAAAAAGGACCCAGTCACCTCGCCTGAAACGGAAGGAAGCATACATGCCATGTTTGAAGTCGTGATGAAGCGTTTTATTGAAAATCAGGGCCGATAACCTCAGCGCCCTCTTGCACCAAGCCGACCAGTCCAGTAAAACAACGCTGTTTATGCGGACTTTGGTATGGAGTCGGTAACATCGGCTGATAAGGTGTTTGACGGTAATGGAGGGGTTCATAAGGAGAAGCACAAGTCTTATCCAGCCCGCCCTTGCCGGTCGACAAGTAGCAGCGATTTCGTTATGGAGTCGACTAGCGAAATTGACGGTGACTACGGTGGTACGGGCATAGGTAGGACCCTCAGGGCGAACTTAGCCTCGACCACGACGTTGGATTTTAATTCGGCGGCGATCCCAAGGATTCGTATGGCTGCAACCACCGAGTTGAAAGATTTGACGGTCAAGGACGCTGATGAGGAGCAAGCCCGATCGTGGTTCAGCCGACCGAAGTCCGCCTTCCTCCGTGATCAGACGCCGAATAAAGAACGGTGTATGATCTTCCGAGATTTGATGAAGGGACCGGCTGTGAATTGGATCCAACAGTTAAGTCGGGATGTCCGGTCTGATTGGGACCTGTTATGTGTGAAATTTGAAGGGCAGTACTGCCACTCCGGCTTTTCTACTACTAGGGAGTACCACCACATGAGGAAAAGGGGCGATAAAACGACGATCGAGTATCTCCATCGACTCAACGTGGCCGCGATGCGTGCAAAGATCCTGATCAAGGAGACCGTTCCGCCGACCGGCGCTGCATAGGAACATGTGGTTCACTTCATCAGCACGATGGACGATCAGGAGCTGGCCGATCAGCTTACCTTACTGCGTCTCAAGGACGTGGGAGGAGTGGAGCAAATACTGCGTATGTTGCGCGACTCCCGCAGTATGAGAACGAAGGTTGATGTCGGATCAAACCGATTCCGATCGAAGACGCAAGCTTATCCCGTGAAGGACCTGTAACCAGGTCGCCCTGAGCGATTAGAGCGATCATGGCCGATGCCAAAACCGGGTCGGAAAAGGAGAGTAGTGGTTGGTCCAGTTTGGACTCAGACGAGGAACAGTACCGTCACATTTTCGTCGCACAGTCTGCACCAAGAGACCGGCCGATGTCAAGCCGTGCCGAACGAAAGGGAAGAAACGGCAGCAGGTCAGACCCAGACTCGCCACTGAAGAAGTGCACGCACTGCGGGTCGACCAAACATGATGATAGGGGCTGCTGGAAAAGAAATAACTGCAAGAAGAGTAAAGACGCGGCCGCCCCACCGATCCCTGTTTGTTTGCATGCAAGGCATGTGGAGGAATTCACGAATATGGACAGTGCAAGATGGAAGAAATTTTTAACTAGATGCACAAGTGGTATGTGCCAGACAAGCATGCGGGAATTTTGCCACCTGATGCGGAGAAGATGTTAAATTAGGTCGCTCTCCAGGTTGTAGTCTGGGTCTAGCCGAGCGATCTACGTTTAGCATCTACTGTTATGTCGGAAGGACGGCAATTCAACAGCAAAAAAGACAGGCGATGGGAATCATCCGATTTACAGTCTTACGACTGATGAGTATTCCCGATCAAAGGTTGTTATGCAGTTGGACCTGATTCCTGGCGAGTCACGTGGATACTGGAAGTATCACGCTCCTAATAGATGGTTCAGACAGGCACATACAAAAGCGTGCGGGAATATTAACAATGAAAAGTCGAAGATGTTGTTTGACTTGGAGCAGAAGTCTCGATTATCGACTCCGCTTTTCTCGTAAGGTCGGGTGTCAGATTGATTATGCACAGAGGCAAGAATTCGTCGGAATTGGTGAAAATTCCTACATGACCGAAGGGGGAACGCGTGTGAAGATTACTCTATCTGGTTCAATGGTTTATTTCTTTAGCGCCTGGGTCGGAAAGCTGACCGGTCAAGATGCCCTCCTGGGCATGGATTTTATGGTGACGGCAGGCATACGTCTCGATCTGTCGCATGGAGTACTCACGCTTACGGACGAAGCCCAGATCCAACTGGCTGGTCGACACCCCTTATACGGATCACACACTGATCTGGTAAGGTGGAACCAGGATATCACTATTCCTGTGGGCCGATCGGCGGATATCCCGGTGGATAAGGGCTGTCAAACGATGAAGTTGTTAGTGACCAGGGGCGTTCAGTGGTACCGACGTCTGTGGAAAGTGGAGACCGAAGCGATTACATACAAGTTACTAACATCGGTAACAAACCGCTGATGTTAGACAACAGTACGATCGTTGGTATGTGGCTGGCCGAAGGAACAGTACCGAGGAAAATGGGGTTTATTTCGATTGGATCAAGACGATATGTTAGTGGCAACGCTTTGCATATAAAGCTGCCACCGATCTGGTCGGCGATGACGAAGCAGCCGAAGAAGACCCCTCACCTTGGACGGAAAGGCCAGATTACGCAACACCCAAGATGTGCCGAAGGTTGACAATACAGTGGGCTCACAGGCAGATGTTATAGTCGGTGCGTAAACGCACGGTGCTTCTAGCGCACAGAGGAAGACTTCCCTTAAGCGGCGATACGCAGCTACTTAGCCGATACGCCCTAATGAAAGGGCTTAGCGTGAGATTACTCTCTCGATCGGGGCCAAGATTCCCCCAGTTTCCTGTTATCACACGCTAACGCTTTAGCCTTAGGCTTCCCTTAGTAGGGAGTAGCTAGGGGAGGTACTCCCCTGGTACGACACTCACAGCACACCCGACCGCTCCCGGTCGGACGCCTAGCTGGATTTAGTGTAATTTGGAAACTGATTTATTTAATATAAAATTAGCCTAAATTAATAAACTAATTTAAACCCTATGTAATACTAAGTAGAACTTATTTAATTCGTACCTAGCCGAAAATTTAATGTACACCACCTTTTTACCAACACGTGTCAGGCTGCCACGCCTTCACCAAGGGCTTCCGCCCTGATTGGATAAAACATCCAATCGGTCCAAACCTTTCGGACCGTCCAATACTTGACCTTAACCGTTGTGTATTTACATACACCAACCTAACTAAATGTAACCCCGTTACAGATGTAACGAGAGTCATCAACACACTGACACCACAAGATCGGGTGACAGTGGAACCGACAGTCGATGGGGACAATCGCAGTATTGTTGGAGACGAGTGTAATTGCGCTTCCACCCAAGCTGACACAGAAGAAGGACAGCCCGTCGACAGGGAACAGTATTGCCCGTCTGAAAGGGGCGGACCGAGTGAAGCCATCTCACCGGATGACCAGTTGTGTATGCACGGGGGCGGAGAGGATTGCGCTGAAGTATCGGAGAGCCAGATGGCGGCTCCATCCGAATGTCAACCGGTCCGCTCGAAGTGACGCTAGGCAATCCGCAAGCAGGTGACCAAGTCGTCGACACCCCCGAACAGATCGATCTGCTCAAGGTATTAATATAGAAGAATAAATATTTGCTGATCGGGTACTGGTTATATCGGCAGGAGTGACGACAAGACGACCGCCCATATCTCCAAGCTGAAGCTGGTAGACAAGTCAGCCAGATTTGACCCCGACGAAGTCTTATTGCCTGAAGACAGCCAAGAACGACCACCGAAATATGATGAATATGAAGTGGAGGAAGTAATGGGTGTCAGATCGCTTAAGAAGACGTGTTTTGGTCAGACTCACCGGGAATATGTGATCCGCTTGAATGATCGCGAAGAAGCAACTTGGATCGGTGAATTCGATCTGAATTGTGGCACTCTTCTAAGGAAGTTCGAGCGAAATCGAATCAACCGGAATTGTTATGGAACGACGCCCTATCAATAAGTGAAAAAGAAAGACTTACAATAGCGTCCATCTGCATGTTTACCGATCGACGTGAATATTTGTGATGTTTTATTGTGATTACGACTACGATTGTGTGACGAACTGTGATAAACTGGTGATATTTCGATGGTAACAAAATGACTTGAGGATGTGGATATTTTCCGCGATGGTAACAATTCGCCTGTGTTGTTACAGTTGAATGTGGGAAGGGTGGAACTTGATTAATGTGGATAAAGGCTAAGACAGATAGAACCATCGGGTAAACGGAAAAAAAAGTTTTATTATTGATGAATACATGAATGATTACCCGATCGGCGCCTATAACTTTAAAGTTCACGATCTCCTCATAGACGACTGATGATCATGGCTGGATGATCCGCGATCTTGATGCGAAACTGGTTGCGCCAAGGCTGTTCCTTGTCAAGCTGAGTCAGGTCGTCCATCAAGTTGTCGACCACTGTGTCGCAGTTGTAGCCAGGGTACAAAGCACCATCTTAGGTCAACTCCCCGGCTTTCGCCACGCTACGCTTGGACATACGGAGTACAACTGGGTACAAGAAGATGTCTATGTCGCATTCCTTTTCCAGCATGCTCTCCAGTATGAACTGGAAGATGGACGGCCAGAATTTCCCCGCCCGACTCCGACGCTGCTTCCTCTTCTTCTAGAACGCTGCCAGGTCTTTGTCTAGTTTCACTCGACCGACGGGAAGCACTAGATATTGTGTGGATTCCCAGATCGCTTGGCTGTGGGTGCTGTAGAATTGCCCGAGGCGACTCAAGAACGAGGTGATCCACGTAGTCGGTGTGAACGTGGTGTTCAAGTCGGGGCAGAGCAAAACGAGATTCCGTTAGTAATGACGAATGAAAATGGAAATTAGTTTTATAAAAAAAAACTTGCCATGGCTTCGCTTCATACAGAAGGAGGATTTGCGGTCCGGTGACAAGATCAGGTCGCCACTCGGTTGGACTTGGATGACTAACCGCCAGCGGGAAAAGCCAGAAGTCCGGACGCGAAAAAGTGCGGACCAGCTGCTGCTTGGTCGGAAAGGATTGCCGCAGGATATCGCTCTGCCCTGGAGACCAAGGGTCGGCGGCAGCCAGACCCGAAGGAGGAAGAGGAACGTCGACCTTCAATGCTCTCAACGATGCATGGCGGTGGAAACCCGAAGTGCCGGGCAGAAGAGATGGTTCGGGTGCCTTGCCAGCCGGTTTGGTTATGTCTTTGACGCTGTCACTCTTCGGGTGCATCGCTTGGTCGGCCCCTGGCGCTGGCGCTTCAACTGAAACACTGGAACGACGAAGCTGGGTGGGTCGGGATTAAGATGAGCGAGAAGTAGCTCCTACGAAGCCATCGATCCACCCTCCGAGTCTTCTCCAGGCGAGGATAATGTTGACTTTGCCCGAACGGTATTTGGGGCCAAGGGCTCTTGAATTTTTGTAGCTTGGACTGGTGTAGTTGGATCTGCTGTTTTGCTTGGGGGCTTCACCGGTATATTGGCTCTCTTTTGCGGCACCGCTGGTTTTTCTTCATAGTCTGGATCTTCCGCTACGCCCCGCTCCCTCGCGCCTCTTGCCGAGCCCTTGCGTTCCTTGCTGTGCTTGTGAATTTTTGGGGGCGGAATTTCAGCCAATGAATGGCGAAAAATTCCACCCGAGTTTGATTTGGAAATATTGCCGGCGAAATGCGACTGCGGGCCCGCGAGGTCGCTCGAGGAAGCTCCTCAAGGAATGGATCTAGCGACTGACGAACCGGACAGCAACGTAGCCAGCTCATCGCGGCACCGGTGAATGTTTCTCCAGAAGCGTTTCGACTCTTGGCTCCAAACACCGAGCCGATCTTGGAAGGCGTCAATTCTTTCGGCATAATAGTCTATCGTGAGCTGTAACGCGGCGATATGCCGATCCAACTCGCGATGTTGTGAATCCAAAACCGACCTGTCGGGATGATTCTCAGAACTCTGCCGAATGGCCAACGCGAGCTGGTCTTGGAGAAGCGATCAGCAGATCTTGAAGCGACGCATATCATGACGAGCGCCGATCAGCCCTTCCAACACCGGTCGAAGCTGATCGAAGTAGTTGTGCATCTGCCGGCCGGCATCAATCAGCGCGTTAACGGTTCGGATGGCATCGATTGGCAATGGATATACATAAAGGAGAGAATGAGAACCGACGCAAGGTAGAGTTAACGGCGGATCGGTATAACTGGTTTGATTTTTTGCGGAGACGAGGCCTTGAGACGCTTGTTCTCAGCTGTTAGAAGTGCTCGATCGGCTTTTACAGCCTCGACCGGTCTGGAGAATCGTCTTACGTATCGGCTCATCTTCTGAAACGCGGTGTCGACTATGTTCCGCTTCTAGCGTTCGGCTTTCAACTCCTGTTGGAGCGCGTCAATTATTTTCTGAGGCCGATCGACCTCGACTCGGTGCTCAACTTGTTCACTGACAATCTGAGTATCGCCCGAGTCGTCGGAATGGTCAGATCGGTCAGGGACGGGAATATGTGGAGAGTGCGAACACCGATCGCCTACAAAGACAAATGCTAAAGAAGAAATGTGGCGATCGAGATCAAGTGTAATTACCTGGTGGAATGGACTCGGATGGATGCATGAAATTGGATAATGTTTGTGAGATCGGGCCGCTACCGTTGTGCGGCTGCGACCAGACTCAGGGGCGGCTGTGGTGAAGTGCTATTTAAAATTGTTGAGCAGCATGTACCAGTATACCAGTAACAAAGTTGGAGCGATCGGGTTGGCTGAAAAGGGGGAGTATTTAGGGCCAATCGTGTGCTTGGAGTGTTTAGTACGAAGATTTAAGGTGAGGTACACTGTTTTGCATGTAATTTACATATTGGATTTTAATTGGATATTAAATATAGTGTTAGTGTTCGTTTTTCTTTGGTTTGCATAAGTCGCCGCTCCTACCGCAGGGGTTATTGGGAGAAGAGGGTTAACACGGTCCCCCTAGCTCATTTTTTTCCGGCCAGGACACGAAGCTCCACCGGAAGTCCCACGAGGGGAAGCAAGCCACTTCGTTCACTCACCCTTCAAGCCCCACACGTTTGGAACGTGTTCTTCTCTTTTGTATTGGTTGATTTAGCGATCTTCCCCAGATTATTGGTTGGGTCTCCGCACCGTTCCGGTCCGTCCCAAATTTCTATTGGCTGGGTTTCCACACTGCTGTGCGCAGTATTGGCTGGGTCTCCACACCGCTACGCGGTCTGCCCCAAGTTTTCTTCGCATTTGGAGTGAAGATTCCCGCTTCATTTGCAGATCGGTCGTATTGGGTTATTTTGCGTTGGTTGTTTGGTACAAGTACCCCAGAAGTGGCACCATCCATATCGGTACCTATTAATACCCATACTGCGCGACGGTCCACCGAGTGTGTAGCCACCCATACCAATGGGTACACAAGGTGAGATTACAGAAGCTAAATCGGACTCGGCGTCCTGCAGTGCCGATCGGTCACCCGATCGGCATACAGGCGAAGGTTCGCGGGGTAACCCCCCCCGTAAGTTAGTCGGCTGGGCGCGATGGTGGTCAAGTTCCGGACTTCGTTATTCGATTTTGAACCTGACTTCACCACAATGGTGCGCGTGCCCGGATCACTTGGTGACCGTGGATATCACCGCGATTTCTCGCAAAGTATGGATTTTACAAGTTTCGGTATGGATTTCCACTGGGGAGGACGCAAAGAACGCTTATCACCTTGTGTGATATTGGCTGGAAAGGATGGCGATGTTCGATCTGGTCAAGGGGAGGATAATATCGAAATTAATTAAGTTTTTCTTCCCCTTAAGGCTCCTACCGGAACCTATCGGGCCTATAGCAAGTCTTGCTATAGTTCCGGAAAGGATCGGGACTTTGTTCTTGGTCCTATACATTTCGATACTAAAATTCATAAAACGTGGGGAAGGTGGGGCTGATCAAGATGATCAGCCCAAATTATCTGTGGAAAAGCCTAAACAGAGGCTCACGATGCTCTCGGATGAATACGCTTGGAAAAAAAGGCGCCGATCGGTGATGGGGTTGCCAAAGACGAAGATCTGACCAGGATGTAATACATTTACGAATTAAAGAGATTTATTCGTGAGAATGAGATCACGCAGATCGTCAACTCTTTAATTCTTAATCGCTTTGATGGACCTACTACTGAACTGATCGCCTCGGATCGACCGCTAGAATTGGTAAAGAACTTTTTGGCTATGTTGGCTGAGGTCCGGATGAAAGTACAGAGCATCGAAGGTGTCAGCAAGTTGTTCCAAGTTGACACATGGAAACTAAAATTGGCTATGTCAACATTACACGACCATTTGGTACCGTTAGTGAGGTCTGCCCATCGCCCAACTCCCAAAATTGCATTGGAGGCCCCATCAACTCACTGCATCGCATGTAGAACCTTTGCATTCCGATAAAAGTTCACTTTAAGAGTCGCTACCTTCCTCTAAGGACTCGTCGGAGTTGGAGGTCGGTGTGGAACGGATGACCATGGGCTTCAATAACAGCCAGACGGAACATAAAAAGGACGTGCGGCAGCATGGGGCGGCATGCAAATCGGGAGCTCAGAGGTCCCCACAGGTGTCGGCACCCCCAAAAAAGGACCCAGTCACCTTGCCCACAACTCAAAACAGCATACAGGTCATGTTTGATGCTATGCGGGGGAGTTTCATTGAACATCAGCGCCGATCACCTCGGGGCCTCCTGCCCAAATCCGACCGGTCCGGCGAAAGGATTTTTTTTTCACGGAAGTCGATATGGAGTCGGTCGCATCAGTGGAAAAGGTGGTTAAAGATAAATGATCGTTTTATAAAGCAAAGCGCAAGTCACAGCCGAACCGCCCTTGCCGATCGACAAGTAGCAGGGGTTTCGACATGGAGTTGATCGTTGACCTTGACGATCACTATGGATCAGATGGTACGGGCATAGGCAGGGCGCTCAAGGCGAATTTAGCCTCAACTACGACTTTTGACTTTAGTTTGGCGGCGATCCCACGGATTCGTATGGCTGAAACCACGGAATTAAAAGATTTTACGGAGAAGGATGTTGATGAAGAGCAAGCCCGATCGTGGTTCAGCCGAACAAAGTCCGCCTTCATCCGGGATAAGACATAAAAAAGAACGGTGCCTCATCTTCCGAGATTGATGAAGGGACCAGCTGCGAATTGGATTCAACAACTGAGTCGGGTCCGGTGATTGGCACCTATTATGTGTGGAATTTGAAGGACAATATTGCAACTACGGCTTTTGGGACCTATTATGTATGGAAGTTGAAGGACAACATTACAACTCCAGCTTTTATACCGCCAGGAAATACCATCAAATGAAGAAGAGGGGCGATGAAACGCCGATCTAATACCTACGTCGCCTATACGTGGCCGCTATACGTGCAGGAATCCCGATCAAGGATACCACTCCGCCGACCGGCGCCGCCAAGTAACATGTTGGCCACTTCTTCATCAAAACTCTTGATGATCAAGAGCTGGCCGATCGGCTTAACTTGCTAAGCCTCAAGGATGTAGGAGATATGCAGCAGACACTGTGTATGTTACAGCACTCCCGCAGCATGAGAGCGAAGGTTGCTGTTGGATCAAGCCGATTTCGATCGAAGACTCAAGCAGATCCGGTGAAGAGTCCCATGCTCAGGTCGGAACGAGCAATTAAATCAACCGTGGCCGATGATAGCACCGGATCAGAAGAGGAAAGTAGTGTTCTATCCAGCCTGGAGTCAGACGAGGAGCAATACCGACATGTTTTCGTAACGGAGTCTGCGCCGAGAAACGGACCGGTGTCAAGCCACGCCGAATGGAAGGGGAGAGGCGGCAACAAGTCGGACCCAGATCGCCTGCTGAAGAAGTGTACACATTGCGGATCGATTAGACATGATGATCGAGGCTGCTGGAAGAAGATGACCTGTAAGAAGTGTGAGAGACGCGGCCACCCTAAGGATCACTGTTATCTTGTATGCAAGTCGTGTGGAGAGATTCACGAAGCCGGATAATGCAAGATGGAGGAGTTTTTCAACCAGATGCGCAAGTGGTACGTGCCGGGCAAGCATGAAGGGATGTTTCCGCCAGATGTGGAAAAGATGTTAAACTAGATCACTCACCAGGTTGAATCTGGTTCGAGCCGAGAGATATACGTTTAGCATCTATGAATATGTCGAAAAGGACGATAAGATAACAGCAAAAAGGACAGCCTATCGGAGTCATCCGATTTACAGTCTTACGACTGATGAATACTCCCGATCGAAGGTCGTTATGCAGTTGGATCTGCTGCCTGGTGAATCACGTGGATACTGGAAATATCACGCTCCCGACAAATGGTTTATGTAGCCGGTGCGTATACGCACGGTGCGGCTAGCGCACAGAGGAAGACTTTCCTAAAGCGGCGATATGCCGCTACTTAGCCGATACGCCCTTATAAAAGGGCTTAGTAAGAATTTCTCTCTTACTCGGGGCCAAGATTTCCCTTGGTTTACATGTTAGTATAAACTAACGCCTTAATACAAGGCTTCCTTTTATAAGGGAGTAGTTAAGGGAAGGTATTCCCTTTCACTACAACACTCACTGCGCGCGACCGGTCGAGGTCGTGCGTCTAGCAATCTTCAGAGTGAAATGTACACTGAATGTATATTCAATAGTAATTATCCTAAATTAATTAAACTAATATAAACTATATATAATACTAAGTAGAACTTACTCAATTCGTACCTAGCCGAAATCTAATGTACACCACCTGTGTACCAACACGTGGCAGGCTTCCACGCCTCCACCAAGGACTCTTTCCCTGATCGGTTAAATAACCAATAGGTCCAAACCTTTCGGACCGGTCAATACTGACCTCAACCGTAGTGTACTTATGTACACAACATACCCAAATGTAACTAAATGTAACCCTGTTACAGTTTAAGCAAGTAATGGATTGCGGAAAGATTAACAATGAAAAAGCGACGATGTTATTTGACTCTGGAGCAGAAGTCTCGATTATTGACTCCATCTTTGCTCATAAGTTCGGATGTCAAATAAACGAGACAAAGAGGAAAGAATGCGTCGTAATTGGAGATAATTCCTATATGACCGAAGGGGGAACGCGTGTTAAAATTACCTTATCGGGTTCATTGGTATATTTCTTTAGCGCCTGGCTCGGTAAGTTGGCCGGACAGGATGCGCTCCTGGGTATGGATTTTATGGTACCGGCAGGTATACGTCCGAATCTGTCTCATAGAGTGCTCACGCTTCCGGATGAAGCCCAGATCCAACTGGCTGGTCGTAGTCCCTTATAAGGATCACATACCGATCTGGTAAGATGGAACCAGTATATTACTATTCCTGTCGGCCGATCGGCAGATACCCCAGTGGAAAAAGACTACCGATCGAGGAAGTTATGGATAACTAGGGGCGAACGGTGGGTATCGACTTTTGTGAAAAGTGGAGACCGATCCGATTACGTACGGATTACTAACATCGGTGACAAACCACTGACGTTAGACAACAATGCGATTGGTTGTATGTGGCTGGCCGAAGGAAAACTTCCGAGGAAGATGGTGTTTGTTTCGATAGTATCGAGAAGATATGTTAAGTGGCACAACTTGGCATACCAAGCTACCACCGATTTGGTAAGGGATGATGAATCGGTGGAATAAGACCCCTTACCTTTAGTGGAAAGCACCCACTGTTACCTGATACAATAGACTCGGAAGCAGATGGGCCGAAGGTCATCAACGCCGTTGCGTCACAAGATCAGGTAACTGTAACGGGGTTACATTCTGGTTACATTAAGTATGTGGTGTACGTGAGTACACTACGGTTGGGGTCAGTATTGACCGGTCCGAAAGGTTTTGGACCATTGGTTATTTTAACCAATCAGGGCAGGAGCCCTTGATGGAGGCTTGGCAGCCAGCCACGTGTTAGTACACAGGTGGTGTACACTACATTTTATCTAGGTACGTATTTAGTAAGTTCTACTTAGTATTACATATAGTTTACATTAGTTTAAATTAATTTAGACTAATTATATATTAAATATACATTCAGTTTACATTTCACTCAACCGACTACAGACGCTCGACTTTGACCGGTCGCGCGTGTAGTGAGTGCAGTAGCGTAAGGGAGTTCTCCCCTTAGCTTCCCCTCTTAGTAAGGGAGCTTTGTGTTAAGGCATTAGCGAAAGCTAATAGTAAACCAAAGTGGAATCTTGGCCCCGACTAAGAGAGTTCTCTTTTACTAAACCCTTTTATAAAGGGCGTATCGGCTGAGTAGCGGCACATCGCCGCTTAAGGAAAGTCTTCCTCTGTGCGCTAGCCGCACCGTGCGTGTACGCACCGGCTACAGTAACAGTCGATCTGGGGGTAGATGGGAACGATCGTAATATTGTCGAAGACGAATGTAATGGAGCTTGTACTCAAATTGATGTCGCAGGAGGACAGTCAACCGATAGGGAACAGAAGCATTACCCGTTCGACAGGGGCGGATTGAGTGAGGTGACCCCAGAGGATGACCAGGTGTGTATAAACGAGGGCGGAGAGCAGTATGTTGAAGAATTAGAGAGCCAGATGGCGGTTCTACCCGAAGTGTCAACCAGTCCACCTGAAGTGATCCTGGACGACCTGCAAGTAGGTGATCGGGATTTCAACAGCCCTGAACAAATCGATCAGCTCAGAAAATAATTTGGAAGAAAAGAGCTTTGCTGATCGGGAGGGGTAATGCCTTAACCCCGCCGCTCATGGGGCGATTTGTGATATCGAAGTGGAAAATGCCGAGCCTATCGCCCAACAGTATCTTCGTGTGGCGTCGCAGTATCGGGAGAAGTTATCTGATCTTATCAAAGGATTGTTAGCTGCGAAGATTATCAAGCCGTCGACATCGCCGTGGGCGTCACGTATCGTCATCGTAAAAAAGAAGAACGGCGTGGACATCCGGCTATGTATTTACTACCGACTGGTGAACCGATTGACTAAACTTATGGTGTATCCAACGCCGTTGCTTAATGATTTGCTTAAGGAATTGGATAAGACTTTATGGTATTGTTCGCTGGATATGGCTAGTGGATTTTGGGTAGTCTCGATGACCGATCGGGCTCGTGAAATATCTGCGTTTGTTACGCTGTCGGTCTTTTCGAGAGAAACAAGATGCCATTTGGTCTGAAGATCGCGTCTCCGATTTATCAGAGGCTGATTGACAATGCTTTGTACGGACATTTCAAGATAAGTGCCGATCGGGATCCCACTGAGAGCCATGACGTGTTCACAGAGGGCGAACCCGATCAGGAGAAGAAATCATCCGTGCTAGGGAGGTGTTCATATATTGATGACATTCTGATACCAGCCTCGTCATGGAGTGATCTTTGGGAGAAGTCGGAACGTTTGTTGGAAACATTTGCTCGCTGGATTTTTTTTTTTATCGATCAGTGTAGTGAAAAGTTTTTGGGGCATGCCTAAAGTTGCCTATTTGGTACATAATGTGTCTATCGATGGGTTGGAAGCTAATCCAAAAGATTGGGAGCGCTCAGTAACCTCCCGTATCCCCGATCGTTGAAGGCTATGCAGTATTTCTTAGGAAGTCTAAACTATTGCAGTCGCTTCATTGAAGATTTTGCGATCTATGCGGCCGTATTATATGAACTTCAGGAGATCGACTATAATATGTTGCAGGAAAATGATCAGGCAGCGTTACTGCAGGGCAACGACTCCTATCGAACCTCAGATATATTCAAGAAGCAGACGAAAGACCACATGAAACGTGCAGAGGTCGCTTTCGGTATGTTGAAGGCTAAGATGGCTACAACACCGATCCTCAAGCATTTCGATTGAAAAAAAACGCCGATCGTCATAGTATATGCTAGTAAGTGGGCCATTTCTGCCGCACTAGTACAAGAGCACGATGGGGTATACTATCCGGTCACATTCAAGAGCCGAACGTTGAAGCCAACGAAGTTAATTATGGAATTGTGGAAAAGAAAGTTGTGGCTTGATTACGAATCCTAGATGTTTGATATAACATGCCGGTCGGCCGATCGGTGAAAGTACTTTCGAAACGATCGACACTGGCATGGTTATTATCAGCCAATGGGATGGATTGTCGGCCCGGAAGATGGTCCGCGATCCTGTCCCAATGGTCTCTGGAGGTCGTAAAATGTACTAAGGGAGAGGAAGCGATCTTAGACACATTAGCTTCCAATATCAACTCTCGATCGGAAGTCGATGAGGCCTTGATAGCGACAGCTCCGCGTAAGCAGCCCCGCCAATCGATCTCGCTACCGCCGCCGATCGTTGATGGGAATGAAGAACTCATAGTATTGAGTTTCGATGGGTCGGCGAGTGTGAAGAAGAGAGTCGGATCCTATAGCGCTATATTATGGAAGATACCCGAATGGACTATATTAGCTGCCGCCGCTTACTTCACGCCAGAAATCACGGTCAACGAAGCAGAATACCGTGGGCTTCTCTTATGTCTCGATCTGCTGACATCACAGAAAAAGGGGTGGATAATCATATGTGATTACTCCAACCTGGTGATAGGCATATCACTAGAGAGATCGACTGTAAGGCGTCTCGTCTTAAATTGCTTAACGATCGGGTGATGAAGAAACTGAAGGATCATCCTAATCATGAACTACTTCATGTGAAACGGGATTGGAATCAAAGTGCTGATCATCTTGCGACCCAATCCATCAGATCGAGTAACATTCACCGAGGAGGCCATTTTTCACAAATTAATGGAAATAAACAGGCTCCCGGAACTGATCAAGCCTAGACGAAGTTCCGATCGGGTACACGCAATGGCCGTAACCAGATCGAAGACCCGAAAACTCGCCAATCGTTTCCAAGAGAATGTCTGAGTGAAGATAACGTGCAACAGCTGAGGGCGGAAAGAATCCTTAAGGCCCGAGATGAAGAAAATGGATTGTTAACTTAAAGGCCTACGTACGTGGAGAGTTGTCCAAGCTGACGAACGATCAGGCAAAAGAATGTGCGAAGATCGCCGAGGGTTACGGTATGGATGATAAAGGACTGTTGTACTAAGTCCAGAGAATTTCACTTGCGCAAAGTTCGCACCTTGCCCAAACGCTTCGTAAAGCATTCGCTTTAAGGCAAAATGCAATCGCTCTACTTGTGTCGAAGGAGGAATTCCTTGCAGAGTTCCCACAAATTTTCAAAGTATCTCCGCTGTTCAAGCGGAGAAACGCGCATCACAAAGAGGAGATGCGTGGGCACTGCGGTAACGCAATACCAAACCATGTGGCATTTGCTCAACGCGCGGATCCTACACTCGTCCTTAACATCGAAAAACAAAAAACTATGTGCACCACCCAACGTATATTTTCAAGATGGCGCCAACGATTAGGAGATCTGTCGAGTACACGCCGAGTTACCAGCGCTTTGTGCTGAAGCAAAAGTCATACGCCCAGCAGTTTTCGCATATCTACGTTTGTCGGCTGCAACAACTCCGTGACGTTGTGGCAAACCAAGTCCAAGAGAAGACTGGCGGTCGAGTGCCAGTGCTTCCCAAAGTGATTGACCTGAAGCCGGATGGATACGAGTGCGTGCTGATCGGCACTTTGCTCAAGGTGATGGGGGCAAAACCGGATCTTTTTGACGCTCTTGCTAGTGACATGGGCGTTACACCAATTGAGGATGTCACGAAACCTTTAGCCACTAAAGATGACGAGCTTCTACTGGAAGATGAGAGTGGACGGGTGCAGCTTGTGGGAGACATCGACGTGGCCACGTTCGTCACGGGAGTGGTACTTGGAGTTCGTGGACGCGTACCACGAGGTGGTGCAGGTGGACACTTTCATGTCGACGAAGTGTACGTGCCTTCGATCCCGCCCCAACATTCACTTCCAGAGAGACAGGAGAGTGAGTATGTTGCTTTTGTCTCAGGACTGGGTATTGGACGAAATCAAAACCGGAAACCGTTACAGAATCACATTTTAGTAGACTATTTAGCAGGACGACTCGGAAATGAAGAGGAGCGGGAATTTGTATCTAAAATTGTACGGACGGTGGTGGCGGGCAATGTCCTTGAGGCCATTGGACAGGGAGAGGTTCAGGTTCCAACACTTAAACGCAAGACATCGCAGGAATTGGCTTTAGAAGGAGAGCCGTTAAGAAATGCTGATGAACTACTTTCCACATTAGCGGCGGCTATGTGTGTAGACCTAATGCCTGGAACCTCAGATCCTAGCAACTACACGTTACCGCAGCAGAGCTTTCACCCGTGTTTGTTCCCACGTAGCTCGTACTTTAAATCATTTCGACCTGTTACAAATCCGTATGATGCGCAAGTTGGAGATGTCTACTTTTTTGGAGATGCGGGACAATGTTTGCGTAGTATGCTGCAATGTACACTTGCAAAAAGTGACGAGGATGAGGATGGAAATGTAAATGCCAATGAAGAAAAAAAGGACGAAGAGCGCGCGCTAGATTATTTACAGCGATGCATAGAGTGGCGTCACGCGGCTCCAACTGCTCCGGATATTTTGGCATGTTTCCCGATGTCGAACGAAGATCCTTTTGTTCTCGAAACTTGCCCACACGTATATTTTTCTGGCAATCAGCCACGCTTCAGCACACGACTCGTGAAAGGTACAACTATTTTTTCGCTGGTTAAGAAAAGTAAATGTTGACAAGTACTAACGTTGTGTCATGCGATCCAATCTTATTGCACAGGAAAAAAAGGTCAACAGATTCGTCTTATTACTGTACCTTCTTTCTGCGAGACCTCTACAATCGTGCTGGTGGATCTTAAGGACCTTTCGTGTTTCCCTATTACGATTAGGGCATGATGATTGGATTGCGCAAAGGATTCGCTTGCTCTTAGAAGCCAAGAAGGATGCATAGTGATTCCAAATTTGACATGAATATCCGAAACGGATATTTTTCTGTTCGATTTGAGCATCTACTCCGTGATATACCAGTATCTGACTATTCGATAGCTGAGCATAGTCGACGATAGATTTCGGACTGCAGTAGCCTTCTGTGAAGACATGTCATGGTTTAGCGTTGCCTTGAAGTCTTTCGTGTGAAGCGTTAACTATTTAGATAGTTAGATTAGAAATTCTTTCGAGTAATTTTTTTGAGGGAATTGCTGTTCGCGCACTCCAATTTTGCTATTCGCACCCCCCCCGTAATTTTTTATCATATTAAATATCATAAGTCCATATTTGGCTTCCGAGCAAACACGGTTGAATCGATCGGTCCCCCCTCGGTCAAGTCTCATTCCCAGCCTCGGTCATCCATCCATCCACTATGCATCTAGTTCCCCCTTTAGAAGGTCAGTTTGTTACTCGCGAAGAGCTCCTTCACCACGCCAGAAGGTTTGCCTTCGACCAAGGGTATGCCATAACCATCAAAAGGTCAATTCCAGACCAGAAGGTTTGGTTGGGATGTGAAAGGGGAGGAGTGTACAGAAACTCTCTGAACTTAAATGAAAATACGAGACGGAGGGCAACGAGTTCAAGATGCATTGGATGTCCATTTGAAATGTACGCCTGGAAAAACGCCGATAACCAGTGGCACTTGTCCATCAAAAATCCTGCACATAACCACGAACCTTCCCATAATATGTCCGGGCACCCGATATATCGAAGGCTGGATGAAGAAGCGCAAATAGTAGTACGAGATATGACCGCAGCGGGAATTCGGCCTCGAGATATGCTTTCAACACTGCATCAAATGGATTCAAACTCCGCGGCTATCTCCAAGACTGTGTATAACGCGTGCGATAAAATCAGAAGGGAAAATCTTAACGGCCGCACACCAATCCAGGCACTGATTGACGAGATTGAAGAAAGCGAAATCAAATTTGAATTTAAACGCGATGATGCTGGACACGTTACCCATCTGTTCCACGCTCACCGGAAATCCATTGCGTTGACACGCAGGTACATTTGTGGTGGAGTCAAGTTCGAAATCGAATACATTTGTATCGACAACCTGACCACCACCATCGTGCCCAGCCTTCCAACGTACGGGGGGGGGTACCCCGCGGACCTCCACTCGAAATCTGGTCCGATCGTCCGCTGCTGGCAGACGACCGGTCATCATCCAAAGACACTTGGTCCGATTCACTTAAGTTCATCTCACCTTGTGTACCCGATGGAATGGGCTAGTTACACATTCGGTGGATCGGGATCGCAGATCGATCTGATTTGGTCTTGAATATGAGACCGTGCTGGCTAGGTGTACCTAGGGCGGAACTCTTCACCCCAGGTACGTACATACCAGAAACACTTCCAAAAGATAAATTCCAATAGGTCGATCATCCAAACGATCTAGACCTGACCAATACAAAATAATAGAGGGTAGACCAATCAACCGGTCTAGCCCCAGACCAATATGAGAGAAGACCGAAACCGGTCTAAACTCCAACCAATGTTACAATGAGCCAATATGTCCACGTGAAGACCCAATATGCCCGTGAAACTCCACAAACGATATCTCCACGTAAAGACCAATCCAGTGAATAGCACGTTCCAAACGTACTTGACTTAAAGTGTCGAGATCGCCAAATCGTACTCCCGTCGAGGGACTTCCGGTGGCCAAAGTGCGCGTGCGGCGCGTCCAGACCGGGTATAATAGGCAAGAGGGGATAATTCAACCCTCTGCCCCCAAACACTTCGCGGAGGGCGGAGGCGACTAGTGTACGTGAAAAGGATAACGGCTACCCCTTGCTGCGGTGTAGACCAAGACCAGAAGAAGTTTTTGCCACTTATTCCTAGACCAAAAACATTTACTGGGAAGATCCGTAACCAAAAGACTCTTACCTGGAAAAACCGCAACTAACCAATAATACTACCTCCCTATGGTCCCTAATGTACCCACACAAAATTATCTAAAATACCCAATGTCAGGTGACTCACCCAAGACCGGCGTTCTTGACACTCCTTGAATCTGATAGGCTAAAAAGCCCCCCTTGTTTAGACCAATCTGAAACTCGACCCACTGTCTTGACCAAAAGTGACCAAATTTGTGGTACACTTCACCACAGCCGCCCCTGAGTCCGACCGTGTCGCACAACGATAACGGTCTGACTCACCCATCACTCGACCAACTGGACCTTGGTTACTCACACTTCTTACCATGGACCATCCATCTTCGCCACCTGCGCAAGGTATTTACTTTACTGCACTTGATCTTCTTATGCTTCCCTTTGACGCTTGTTCTTGTTGGTTCTGCAGAAACTCTATGTGCCGAGTCGCTCCACATTGCTTCACCTGTTCGGTCGGCCCGCCCTGACAGCCCACATAATTCTCCTGCACTTCAAATATCGGAATGGTGTCAGACTGAAGCCGACACGAAGATGCAGGACATGCTAGCAGAAAACATGCGTCTCAGGAACCAGGTGGCCCACCAGGCAGCACGAGGTGCGCATCTTTGGTCTTCGTCTTGTACTTGTCATGAACCTCGTTTGTCTTCAGCTCTCATTCCTCCCAGCGTCGTCAAGGCAATAGGTGCCTTTCTTGATGCCGATAGGCAGTCCGACGATCATGTTGACCAGCTCCGACCAATCCTAGAGGAGCTGGTAAGCGCACGTCATGAGCTGTCCCGTCTGGAGGCTTATCAGTCCCATCTCCGGGATCAACTTGCCCTTGTTCGCCGGCAGCAGCTGGACGGACAGTTTGACGCGACCTCACTGCGCATGCAAGGCGACGACTTCGCGCGACG
>CM047592.1:15459917-15478002 GCA_026184515.1 Peronosclerospora sorghi
CGGGCTAACACCTTAAAGGGACCCACAAACCTGGGGCGCAGTTTATTTCGCAATACATTTGAAACTGCATGTGTAGGAAGATTTTTAGCGTTTAATAAAACACTTTCTCCTACTTTGTATACCTTTTTATTACGCCGCCCCTTTCGGTCAGCTTGCTCCTTCTGCTTGTCTTGGCTTTCCGCCATGGCATCGCAGACGTGTCGTAAGACACTAAGGCGCGTCGATAAAAACTTATCGATGTGCTTTCGCACAGATACAGGGCTGACATCGGAGATTCCTCCCCCCTCAAGCCTTGGGCCACACACATGTGGCGTTAATGGAACCCTCGGATTCACTAATCCGTTCACGTAAAACGGGGTAAACCCCGTAGATGCATGTACCCGAATTGTTGATAGCAAATTCAACCATCGGAAGCATCTCACTCCAACTCTTTGGAGGATCCGGACATAAACTACGGAGAATATCCTCCACAACGCGTTTAACGCGTTCCGTCTGACCGTCCGTCTGCGGGTGATCCGCAGTGGACATGAGGAGCTTGGTGCCTAACACCCTAAACAACGCTCCCCAGAATTGTCCCGTAAAACGGGGATCCCGATCCGATACAACGGAATAGGGTAGACCATGTTGTCGAAAGACACGGTTTAGGAACACTTTTGCTGTTCCTTGTACATCTATGGACTATGGCACCGCCGCCAGGTGAACCATCTTGCTCAAACGGTCTACAAAGACCAATATGCCGGTGTTCCCGGCCTTATCCTTCGGAAAACCGAAGATAAAATCCATGCTAATGGATTTACAACACTCCGTTGGAACCGATAAGCTTGCCATAGGCGCGGCTGAACTTGCAGAGGGTTTAACCCTCTGACACGTCTCACAGGTGCGTATATACGCACCGACCCACTTATACATATTGGGCCACCAAAACAAAGCGCTTAAAGCGCTGTAGGTCTTATCCCGACCT
Source organism: Peronosclerospora sorghi (assembly GCA_026184515.1). Classification (NCBI taxonomy): domain Eukaryota; phylum Oomycota; class Peronosporomycetes; order Peronosporales; family Peronosporaceae; genus Peronosclerospora; species Peronosclerospora sorghi. The sequence continues at coordinate 15,460,879 of CM047592.1, forward strand.
AAATGACCCCCGGTAGGGGCGTCATGTGCCTCAAAGAGGACTCTATACTTCAGTTCCTCATTATGAGGAACTACCACCCGCGGAGTGTCCTCCGCGCTCTTGCTATAAAATAGCAGACCGTCACAGTACCTGTAACGGTGTAAACAAGCTTTAGCTCGACTTGACAGGGTTGGCTCAGACGGGACAAGACCCTTTCCACCCAACGCGCTGATAAGCGCCGTACATTGTGGGTCTTTTTCATACGCCCGGCGTATAGAGATCCACCACAGACGTGGTGACTAATGTCGCGTGAGCGAGCTCGTAATCGGGACGACGCGACAACGCGTCTGTAAGTACATTCTGTTTACCAGGTTTGTACTTTACCTCAAAGTTGTACTCCGCAAAGAAGGAGAGCCAACGGGCCATCCGTTGCGAGAGATGAGGCGACTTTGTCACTGTCCGTAAGGACGCGTGGTCAGTATAAACCACGAACGGCTTTGAGCCGAGTAGGTGAACCCTAAATTTGACAAGAGCATACTTCATTTCAAGCAGCTCCTTGTCATGAACGGGATAATTCCGTTCCGCAGCTTCAAGCTGCCTCGACTCAAACGCAATTACGCGTTCCCTTCCTGCATCGTCTGCTTGTAACAAAGCACATCCGATTGCGAAATCGGAGGCGTCGCAGACGACACTAAATGGTTTCCCAGAATCTGGGAGAGCAAGAACGGGAGCTTCTAACAATCTCCCCTTAACCGCTTCAAAAGCGTTTTGGTGTTTGGTTCCCCAACACCAATCAACATCCTTCTTAAGAAAGTCGGGTAATGGCTTCGACATTTCAGCGTAGTTCTCGCTGTACTTGTGGAGATAGTTGGCTAATCTAAGCCACTTCCGTAAATCTCTAAGATTTACAGGCGAAGGCCACTCCACAATGGCTTTCACCTTCGCGGGATCCGCCCGCACTCCATCCTTACCGATGAAGCATCCGAGGAAAGGAATTTCCCCAGCATCAAAAGTACATTTGGATGCGTTTGCATAGAGCTTATAGTCTCTCATACATTCGAGCACAGCTCGAAGGTGTATAAGGTGCGTCTGAACATCAGACGAGTCGCCTTCCGCGCGACTATGAACGAATATATCGTCGAAGTACGTCTGAGCGTACTTCCTATGAGGGCGGAAGAGTTGAGTCACCAAGCGATTGAAAGTCGCTGGTGCATTTGAAAGACCTTGTGGGATAACAAGCCACTCCCACAGCATGCCACTAGGCGTGCTAACCGCTGTCAGCGTAATATCGGACGCTCGCGTGAGCACCTGATAATACCCGTCCACCAGATCTAAGGCACTTTACACCGTACAGCCCGCCATATTGTTCAGGAGGACATCCTTCCGAGGAATCGGAGTCTGCATGGGTACAGTAGCTGCATTCAGCTTATTGTACGCATGCACGATGCGCCACTTTCCGTTCGGTTTACGAACACGAAAGGTGGGAGATGAGTGGGGAGACTTGCTCTGCCGTACCATCCCTGCCTCTTCTTTCCCCTTGAAGAATGCGTCAATGACGTCGCATTGTTCCTTGGGGAGAGGCCACTGCCTAGTTACGCGGTATTTGGTTCCGGGAACCAAATCAATTTCATGTCGGACTCCCCGATCCGGTGGTAACCCCATCGGCGGGTTGTCACTAATGACATCTCCAAATTCCTTTAGTAAGGAATGTTAAGGGTCCTCAGGATCCGTGAAGATCTTGAGGCCGCTTCGGGCATTTAATGCCTGTTTGGTTTTCACCAAAGCTGACTCGTCCATCGTGGATGGGGAGTTCAACTCCTCTTCCGGACGCAACACGACGACCTCGTCGATTTCATCTGCTTTCAAAGCACTCTCAAACTCGTTGAAGGACATCTCCTCCAACGACAACAGTTCGCCTACCCCAGGCAACCGTTCCAGGCTTACGCTTTCTGTGACAACACCTGTCACACTATTCATCATCCGATAGGACTGCTGACTACTGGCCTCGGGACTCATCCCGACACCCAGATGGGGGGAGTCAATTGCCCCATCTATTGGAAGCGCCACGCGCCTATCCACAGAGGTCTCTACCTCTACCACCGGTAACTCGCCGGTCTCACCTATAACGGTGTAATCAGAATCATTTCCGACGTGCGAAAGAGACGAACTCCGGGTCCCTTCACTTGGAAGCGCCTCGCGCTTAACCACAGGGGTCTCTACCCCTACCACTGGAATTACCACAGGTAGCTCACCAGTCTAGCCTATAACGGCGTGGTCGGAATCATTTCCGACGTGCAAAAGAGACGAACTACGGGTCTCATTGTGTGGAAGCTCCCCGCGCTTAACCACAGGGGTCTCTACCCCTACCACTGGAGTTACCACAGGTAACTCACCAGTCTCGCCGTTCACAGCGTGGGGATTAACCGCCGAATCCCCCCCGTTAAGGAACTCTTCCTTAACGCCATTGGGATTGATCATTTCAGACATCCCAATCTCTGGCATCTCACGCCAGAATCGCTTTTGCGATCGAGCAAAGGTGGGTTCATGACTCGCCAATGCTTCACCCGACCGAGGGTGCGTTGAGCCAATGGACTTAGACTTCCAGTCTATCCATGGCTCGTGGCGTTCCAGCCACTTCATGCCCAGAATGAGGTCATACCTCGAGTCCAAATCCAGAACTAGGCAACGTTCTAAGCTTTAGAAGTCTGGAAACTTCAGCTTAAGGTCAATCGAGACCTTGGGTACAGAAACCTGTACGCCCGTCGCAAGACGGACCGTGACAACGTCACGAGAACGTGCCTCTAAGGCCTAGGCATACAGCCGACTCTTCACAACAGAAGCCCGTCTGACATAATTGTCAGACGCTCCAGAGTCTATCAAGACTCTCCAAGGCTTATCAAAGCCTTTCACGTCCGCAAGGACTACCAGCAAACCTGGCTGGTACACCAACTCGGTGCTAGAAAGCACCGTTTGCCTCGGGGCTTTGTGTTGTCGTCCCCTACCCTGGGGATTAACAGCACTGAGGGGTCCCCCAGTAGGGCTCCCCGCACCTATTGTGAGCCGTTGTTTCCCGAAGTCTTGGACAAGGGCTTTTTCTTCACCCTTGGTCCCTTGTAGCGAGTGTCTCGCTGGGGATTTTTCGGACGTCTGTTCCGCAGATGATCCGCACTTCAACACAGGAAGCATCTCAGCGGCCCATGTCGCTGAAGTATAGCTAAGAGCTCCGCCTCGAAGCTCTGGGAAAAAGAGTCAGTGTGACTCTTAGCGGGAAGTTTCTCTCCGCTTCGACCTGACTCAGGTCCATGGGTTCGGGACCCACCTTAGAGGAACGGAAGTTCCTCTCGGCGTTGAACGCCATCTTGAACGCCTACCCCAGGGATTGGGGTTGGCATTGGAACATTTCCGAACGTGCTGGCCCTTCCCTCAGGCCTCCCATGAAGACGGGGATGGACACATCGTCCGAATACGCTTTAGCGTACATCCATGCCAACAGGGTCTTAAGTTCCTGTATATATGTCTCCAGGTCCCTAGTGCCGTGATGGCACCTCAAAAACGCCAGTTGATTCTGGGAAACCAGATCAGGCGTGGCGAACATGTCCATAAGCTTTTGCTTAAGGACCTCCCAGGTTGGTAACACGTCCGTGACTGACTCCGAACACGTAAATGCCCATGTACGGGTTTTTCCCGTAAGATGGGTCAATTCAAGTCCCACTTGCAAGTGTTCAGCGATAACATTCGCTATGGCGAAGGCCGTTCCGACCTCTCGCAACCACACGTAAAGGTTGTCACCCTTCTCCCCGGTGAACTCCTTTATTCTGAATGATAATGGAGGGCGCACCCCCATGGAACGAGCTCCACTACAACTTGCCTCATGAGCGATGAGGGCATTTGCCCTTGCCTTTCCGGCCTCAAGGCCCTGCTCCACTAGGAGCTTCATGCCTTCGTCACCTATTAAGGGTAACAACCTTTTAAAGGCTTCCTGATGGACGAGGGTCAAACTATCCCAATCGTCCTGATTCATCCTTTGCAGAGGATGCCTTAGTCTACCAACACAGGTGCTGGATTGACTACAAGTGCTACCAGATGTAGCCGGTGCGTATACGCACGGTGCGGCTAGCGCACAGAGGAAGGCTTTCCTTAAAGCGGCGTTCGCCGCTACTTAGCCGATACGCCCTTATTAAGGGCTTAGTAGGAGAGAGATCTCGTACTCGGGGCCAAGATTACCGGGTTAGTTTACTCTAGCCTGTACTCGTGCCTTAACGGCAAGGCTCCCTTACAAAGGGTGTAGCTAAGGGGAGGACTCCCCTTACGCTACGGCACTCACTACACGCACGACCGGTCGAGGTCGTGCGTCTGTACTAAGGAGTGGAAAGTAAACTGAATATATTTAATATGTAATTATTTAAATTAATATAAACTATATGTAACACTAAGTAGAATATTCCTAATTCGTACCTAGCTAAAATGTAGTGTACACACCTGTGTACTGACACGTGGATGGCTGACACACCACCCCCAAGGGCCTATGCCCTGATTGGTTAAAATAACCAAAGGTTCGAAACCTTTCAACCCGGCCAATACTGGCCTCAACCGTGGTGTACTCATGTACACCAACACTCAGTGTTACCCGAATGTAACCCCGTTACTATCGTGCCCAGCCTTCCAACGTACGTGGGGGGTACCCCGCGGACCTCCACTCGAAATCTGGTCCGATCGTCCGCTTCTGGCAGACGACCGGTCATCATCCAAAGACACTTGGTCCAATTCACTTAAGTTCATCTCACCTTGTGTACCCGATGGAATGGGCTAGTTACACACTCGGTGGATCGGGATCGCAAGTCGATCTGATTTGGTCTTGAATATGAGACCGTGCTGGCTAGGTGTACCTAGTGCGGAACTCTTCACCCCAGGTACGTACAGACCAGAAACACTTCCAAAAGATAAATTCCAATAGGTCGATCGTCCAAACGATCTAGACCTGACCAATACGAAATAATAGAGGGTAGACCAATACCGGTCTAGCCCCTGACCAATATGAGAGAAGACCGAAACCGGTCTAAACTCCAACCAATGATACAATGAGCCAATATGTCCACGTGAAGACCCAATATGCCCGTGAAACTCCACAAACGATATATCCACGTAAATGCCAATCCAGTGAATAGCACGTTCCAAACGTACTTGAGTCAAAGTGTCGAGATCGCCAAATCGTACTCCCGTCGAGGGATTTCCGGTGGCCAAAGTGCGCGTGCGGCGCGTCCAGACCGGATATAATAGGCAAGAGGGGATAATTCAACCCTCTGCCCCCAAACACTCCGCGGTGGAGGAGGCAACTAGTTTACGTGAAAAGTATAACGGCGACCCCTTGCTGCGATGTAGACCAAGACCAGAAGAGGTTTTTGCCACTTATTCCTAGACCAAAAACATTTACTGGGAAGATCCGTAACCAAAAGACTCTTACTTGGAAAAACCGCAACTAACCAATAATACTACCTCCCTATGGTCCCTAATGTACCCACACAAAATTATGTAAATACCCAATGTCATGTGACTCACCCAAGACCGGCGTTCTTGATACTCCTTGAATCTGATAGGCTAAAAAGCCCCCCTTGTTTAGACCAATCGGAAACCGACCAACTGTCTTGACCAAAATTGACCAAATTTGTGGTACACTTCACCACACATTCATCGAATCTCGCAGATAAAACGATGGTTTGGAATACTTTACATACCTGCTCCAAGCTAATACCAATATTCCCCTCTTTCTCCACAGGTATCATTCGGTTTTGCTGATGGATTGCACATATAAAACGAATAAGTTCAAGATGCCTTTGCTGCACGTCATCGGAATGACAAGTTTTAATACCACCTTTTCCTCTTGTTTTGCCTTCCTAAACGAAGAAAAGGAGAACGACTACGAGTGGGCTCTAACTTGTATACGACGGTTATTTTCAAACTCTCCAAAGCCTCGAGTTATCGTTACTGACCGGGAGTTGGCGTTGATGCGCGCAATGGAGGGAGTCTTCCCGATGGCTACCAATCTGCTATGCCTATGGCATATCGAGAAAAACATCTTGACGAATTGTAGGAAACATTTCGCGACCGACGAGCTTTGGGAAAAGTTTCTCTCACGATGTCAGCAATTGACGATGGCCAGGAAGGAAGCTGATTTTGAACAAACATGGCAAAGTTTAGCGAATTCTTACGGAGAAAACGTTGCAGTAGTACGATACCTACAGGATACCTGGTTGCCATTCAAGGAGAAGTTTGTGCGCATCTGGATTAATCCTCATTTGCAACTTGGAAACACACGAACCTCGCGAGTAGAGGGTGCTCACGCTCTGTTAAAAAAGTATTTACAGGTTTCAACGGGTGACCTGCACGCTGTCTATTCGAAGGTTAAATTGGCGCTAAACCATCCGCACTTAGAGATCCAGACAATGAGGGCACAGGAAAGGATCCGAATACCCCACGCAATGAGTCATTCCATCTTTTCACTCGTCGTAACCAAGGTCTCCATGTTTGCACTTCGCAAGGTCTACGAGCAATTCTTAATTTTCTCCAGGGTGACGAGAGACAACCCGATGAGCGTCTGCAGTGGAGAATTTAAGCAATCGATGGGGCTGCCATGTGCACATGTCATACACACGCGATTAACAGCAGGCCAACAGCTCCAAATTGGCGATTTACATGAGCACTGGTGGTTCAAAGACGAGATGCCGCAGCAGGACGCTCAATGAGAACCAGAAGCAACCGTGCGCACCATGATGCAAACATTGGAGGAACGCTATCAGTTGTGTCCAGCGCACCGACAGGCCACGTTCCGTAGCCAGTTGACACAGATGGTCCACGATAATGATCCCAGCCTACAGAATCCATTAGTCCAAAGGACGAGGGGTAGACCGGTTGGCTCAAGAAATCGACCAGCAAGCTCAACCCGGAGAGATCCGTACGCTTTCGAGATTATCGAAGGAAACAGGCAACCAAGGAGGTGCGGAATATGCAAACAGATGGGGCACAATAGCAGACCTGCCCCACCACCCATTCCGCGTAGTGGCGCGGCTGACGCCCAATCATAAAAAAATTAACTACCAAAAAAGTCACGGGGTGTGTGCGACTAGCAAAATTGGGGTGTGCGATAGCAATTCCCTTTTTTAAATTCTACTGTAGTTAATATATACCTACTTATTTACATTGTACCGGTTTTATGGAACATGGTACTAAGGTAATTTTCATTTTTATCAATGTTATTATCGCTATAGTATCCCGATTAGTTTCATCACATTCTCATGCGTATCACATGTTAGGAGAGACAATCACTTCCTTTTGACCATGTCCCTGACTTGGTTATATATCTACTGTCTACGAGCTGTCATTGGGTGTTGTTTTTATCAAAAACGTATACTTGGTTGCTACAATATTCAAGAAAGTCAAATTCGGTCTATTCAAGGTTAAATTCGACATCTACTACTCAAGTTTCCTATTTTCTCGCGCAAATGGACAAAGAAACTTTTCATACAGGTTATGAACCCAAAGGATAATGATATTTCGATCGATGAAAATCTTGAAGAAGAGAAGCCTCCATATTGGAACAGATGGAGTCAAAATTCTCAAAATGTTTCAAAAAGTATTTGATATGACTTGATAAACTCTAGAATTCTCGCGGGATCACGACGAAATCAACTTTGGCTTCATAAAAGAATCAGGCTTGGTACCCGGGACCCGATGAGGTTGGCGTCGCTGGAAAGCACGCCGATAAGAAAACCAAATGTACGAGATCATTTTCAGGATAAAAAAAATTGTATGCAATATCCAGTGCAAATCAGCAGCCTGTGCTTAGAACGCCCTCAGCAAAGGACCAGCGTGGGTTAGGAGCAGGTTTCAACAGTGGGGAACCAGATTTATTATATTGCCGTATCTGCGTGTGGTTATTGCTGAAGCGAAGAAATTAAAGTATATCTCGTGGGTCACTGAGTGGTACAGCAGAGAGATAATAATAGACATGTGAAGACGTGGTGGTGGATTCACCGTGGTTGGTTCATGCTATGAACAAAATGCTAAATGCATCTCATACGACTCTTCTTCCCAAGCGATGAAATTGTTTACGAGCCGTAAACATCCAAGAAGGTCTTGAGATGAACACTATCTATACTTGGCAGCTAGTATGCATCTTCTCAATGATATTTCGTACCTTTGTGATGACGAAAGGTAAATGGAACCTGTTTTCCGGAAGAAGGTATAAGCTTAAAGATTACCAGAAAAGACTGGATCAAGATCAAGGTAAAATCGAACGACAAGCCAAATGTTTGCATCGACAATATTTTTAAGGAAAAAGTAAAACGACACCCAGGTGTCCCAACTTAAAACGACACCCCATTTAAAGTTCCGGGCAACCTATCCGCACCCCATGTTTCTGATATCCGCACCCCATGTTTCTGATATCCGCACCCCATCTTATATAAGATCATGTTTAAACAGAAAATTCATTATTTAATCACGATTACGAGAACTAATAAGACTGCTGAAAAATGAGCTCTACGGAAGCAAGTGGCTGAGTTGCGCCAACTACAATCAACGGTCCGTTGCGACACTGAAGCACGTGTGGTTTACGCAGGATCAAGTCCATCGTGACAACGTAAATGGCTGGCACACAGCCGATGCTTTGCCACCCACTACGACTGGATAACGAGGCGTACACGTACTAATATTAAAATTTTGGTGTGGCAATCACCATCCCCCCAACTGATGTGCAAGCGGATCCTTCTTGTCCTCTGTTAGCTTACAATTGCCCGTCAGCCTTCTGCTGTACAAGGTGACTCGAAGATGCGAATATATTGAAGAGGATGGACGACTACATTGCGTCGGTCGCAACACAAAGGAACCCTGCTAAACTCGATTCGACATGTATTTGTATGCTTTTAGGTTGCGTTTTTCTCGACGTGTTCTAATGGCCCCTCCCCCCATCCCCCAACGTTAACGGATTAATGAAGTGTGTGTGCAAAGTAAGCCATGTTACTGAGACACAGCGATCCATGATATAGATTGTGTGCCTAAGCATCGCACGTATTACTTTTTTGAACTTGCCACAACAGTAAGGTTAAAAGCATGAAGGTAAACAGCGAAAAACGTTATGTATCCTTAGCCCTTGTAGCGATTGGTTACTTTAATTGCATCAAACGCATCGTCAATTGAAGGACCGCCGTGTCGAAGGACTTCTCTTGGAATCTGATGGTACCATAATTGGGACATTCTTACCCAAATCTATCTGCATTCCTGGAATCCCTGCATTTACTTTGTGACAAGTAATTTCTACTTCACTTCACCGATTTGTGACAAGTAGTTTCTATTTCACTTCACCGCTTCGAATGCCATTTGATTCCATATAGGAGACAGACACGTGCTTCAGTGCCGCAACGGACCGTTGATTGTAGTTGTCTCAACTCAGCCGCTTGCTTCCGTAAAACTCATTTTTCAGCAGTCTTATTAATTCTCGTAATCGTGATAAAATAATGAATGTTCTGTTTAAACATGATTTTATATAAGATGAGGTGCGGATATCAGAAACGTGGGGTGCGCATAGAGTTCGCCTAAAGTTCACCAAAATTGACCTTATTATCCAATTAGGTTTAAGTATATAAATGTTTAGGGTTTAGGGTTTATGGTTTAGGTTTAGGGATATTTCTCCTTTTTGGTAAACTTTAAATGGGGTGTCGTTTTAAGTTGGGACACCTGAGTGTCGTTTTACCAGCTCTCTATTTTTAACGTGGACAATTTGTAAAAGATTATTTGCAAATATAAATTAAAATAACATCAGCATTGCTAGGTAAAATAGTTTCTTTTAGAAATAATTTAAGACCATCTGATACAAGTTGTAATAATCCGAAGTATCAACTACATTAACACCTCTTCTTATTTGAATAGAAGCTAATATTTTGCATTCCACTCTTAAAATTAATAATCTATATATATAAAAGAATACCATGTCGTCGTGCATGCATGCGCGCTCCCGCAACTAAGCGAATAATTTGATCTAAGTATAAAATTCAATTAAGTACGCGACAACGTACCGAAGCGAAGTCGAACAATACTATAAGTCGGGCTTAAAAAATTGTAACGGGGTTACATTTAGTTACGTTGGTGTATGTAAATACACAACGGTTAAGGTCAAGTATTGGCCGGTCCGAAAGGTTCGGACCTATTGGCTGTTTTAGCCAATCAGGGAGGGAGCCCTTGGTGAATACGTGGCAGCCTGCCACGTGTTGGTACACATGTGGTGTACATTACATTTTAGGCTAGGTACGAATGGACTAAGTTCTACTTAGTATTACATAGGGTTTACATTAGTTTATTAATTTAGGCTAATTATATATTAAATAAATAAGTTTCCAATTACACTAGATCCAGCTAGGCGTCCGACCGGGAGCGGTCGGGCGTGCTGTGAGTGTCGTAGCGGGGGAGTACCTCCCCTAGATACTCCCTACTAAGGAAAGCCTAAGGCTAAAGCGTTAGTGTACGCTAACGGGAAACTGGGGGAATCTTGGTTCCGAGCGAGAGAGTAATCTCACCCTAAGCCCTTTCATTAGGGCGTATAGGCTAAGTAGCGGCGTATCGCCGCTTAAGGAAAGTCTTCTTCTGTGCGCTAGCCGCACTGTGCGTTTACGCACCGGCTTTATAAATGAATTCGATTTTATAATCGGTTATTACAAATATTACAAATAGCGCTTATAGAAATAAGCATCTGTTCTTACGGGCTTATAGCAAATACAGTAATTGAGCAATACCCTACCCACTACCACATTTGCTCCCCCCCAAGCTAACGCAAAACGAGAGTCTGCGTTCACGGCGGAACCGACTTGTTCGGGAGCAACGTGCTCTCCAACGTGCTGTTGAGACGCCAGAAGAACGTGTGGTGGAGTCAAGTTAAAAATCGAATACCGTAGTGTCGAGAACCTGACCACCATCGTGCCCAGACTTCCAACTGACGGGGGGGGGTACCCATAGAACCTTCTCCTACGATCCGATCGGATCGTCCGCTGCTAGCAGACGACCGATCATCAGCATAGGACGTCTGTCCGATTTCTGCGTCTCCATCTTACCTTGTGTACCCGATGGAATGGGCTGGTTGCACACTTGGTGGATCGTCGCTGTGAATTGATTTGGGTCTTAAATGCAAGACCGTGCTGGGTAGTGTACCATGGGCGGAACTCTTCACCCTGGGTACGGGCAGACCAATTACACTCAGAGTAAGTATACTCCAAAGGGCAGATCGCTTAACCGGTCGTAGAGCCCAACCAATGCGAAAAGAAAGGACTAATATTCCAATATAGAGATCCAGCGAGAACGTAACAAACTCCACGAACGATATCTCCACGTAACAATCCAAAAACTTGCTTACACGTTCCAAACGTGTGTGACTTGGGCTTGCGAAGCCGACCAATGCGTACTCCCGTCGAGGGACTTCCGGCGGGCCAAGTGCGTCTGTAACGCGTCCCGGCCGGGTATAATGAGCTAGAGGGGATTATTCGACCCTCTGCTCCTAAACACTCTGCGGCGTGCAGGGGAGACCAACTTACTTAGCAAAGATGCTAACGACTTCCTTGTTGTGAGTTAAAGGCCAAAAAACAACAACTAACCAATCCTATCTCCCTACGGTCCCCAATATGTACAAACATGAAATATCTAAGTACACGCAATATCATGTGACTTACCAAAATCTGTGTTCTTGACACTCCAAGCACACGATCGGCCCAAAATACTCCGTCCTTTCAGCCAACCAGATCGATCTGCCTTGAAAACTGGTACACTGGTACACACTGGTCAACAGTTTTCACTTGCACTTCACCACAAACGTTTACGCCGAAATCGACTGAATCAGGAGCGGCGTGCTCGACAACGTGCTGTTGAGACGCCAGAAGAACATTTACGTCGAAATCGACTGGATCAGGAGCGGCGTGCTTGACAACGTGCTGTTGAGACGCGAGAAGAACATTTACGTCGAAATAGACTGGATCAGGAGCGGCGTGCTCTACAAAGTGCTGATGAGACGCCAGAAGAATAACAAAGACGCCAAGCTCAGGCAGAGGCAAGATGTGCTCAGCGTGAACGGATGATTCTAGAAGAATCAAGGGCAGATAATGCAGCGCACGCTGCTCGGAGGCAGTCCAACTACAAGCAGTGGCCCGGCAGCCGGTGGAAAAAGCGCGGGGTACACTTCGACATATGCTGGAGCGGATGGACGTCCGATGTGCATCATGCCAAGCGTTACACTGGGTGGAAGAGCGATTGAAGCGATCCATAAGGATGAATGCGGTGTTCACGATGTGTTGCGACACAGGAAAAGTTGCAAACATCGAGGATGTGACGACGCCACCAGAGCCTCTTGCCACACTACTGGGTTCGCAGGTGTCATCTGCAAAGGCGTTTCGCAGGAACATCCGGGCGTACAAAAGGCGCTGTCATTCACATCATTGGGGGCAAATATCGATGAACGGTTCACTCAAGGCGGGATATACACATTTCGGCTCCACGGAGCCCTGTACCATCGCATGGGAAATTTGCTGCCAGACACAGGGAATGCACCCAAGTTCTCGCAGCTCTACATTTTTGATAGAACATCTGCGCTCAATCAACGGATGGATATTTTTGAGGGCCTGGACAGACGCATCATGGGCGAGCTGCAGGAGATGCTTCAGGCATGCAATCCCTACGATCACATCTACAAGCAAGTTCAGCAACGTGTTGCCAATCCTCCTGCGGTGGAGCTGACCCTACGCTTGTTTTCGCTATCATGTAAGTACAAGCGCCGCTACAATGCACCAGCTGCGGATGAATCCGTCGGAATCATGGTCGGAGATGGACACGACGGCAGCGTGAGCGACCGTGACGTTTTTGTACAACTGCAAGAAGGGCCGCTCCATCGCATTTCTGCGCTCCACTCGGCCTATACAGCGCTGCATTACATTTTTCTTTTTCCCCACGGGCGGGAAGGTTGGACACCAACCATCCCACTACGCAGCTATGAATACAACGACAACAATCAGCAGTTCAACAACATCGATACCAATGCGGTGCGTGGCCGTGGTGGGGCGATGAATGTCACGCAAATGCAATATTACGCGTACATGCTCCACCCCCGCCAACGCCGTGACCAAATTTTCCTGGCTGGCCGACTCCTACAGGAGTATATGGTGGATGCGTGGGCGTGTACCGACAGAATCGCCTGAACTGGGTCCAAGAAATCAGCAGGAACTCCGATGTGAGCTGTACGCTGGAGTCGTCGATGCCTTGAATCCGGAGACCATGACACAGCGCAAATCGGACAACGCATGATTCTGCCGGCAACATTTTCAGAGGGCCATCGGCAGATGAACCAGCTCTACCAGGATGTAATGGCCTTTGTGCGGTGCTTTAGGAAACCTGATCTCTTCATCACGTTCACCTTCAATCCCAAGTGGAAGGGGATCACACGGGAGATGGAGGAGGTCCAGACTGCGCAGGATCGGACGGATTTGGTGGCACGCGTGTTCAACATTAAGTTCGAGGAGATGATGACCGACCTCAAGGACCAAAAATTGTTTGGAACCTTGGTCGGGTACACTTGGGTGATCGAGTTCCAGAAACGAGGCCTCCCGAACGCACATATCCTGCTGATCCTTGAAACGGAATTAGAGCTTCGAAGTGCGGTTGAAATTGACACAGCTGTCTCCGCCGAGATTCTCGACCGCGAGACCCATCCGGATGCGTACGAGACGGTGTCCCGATGCTTAGTGCACGGACCTTGCGGATCTGGTATCCAAATGCACCATGCACGGAGATCTGGAAGTGCACAGAGCGATATCCCAAGATGTTCCACGACAAGTCAAGTGCAGACCACGACGGTTATCCCATGTACAGGCGGCGAGATGATGGACGATCGTTTGTCGATTTGAAACAACGACGGGTGGACAATCGCTGGATTGTTCCGCATAACCTCTACCTGAAGACGCCCATTTCAATGTAGAGGTGAGAAAACATCGCTACGATACTACGTCCCATGTTTGACTCAATGGTAGTGCTGACCACCACTTTTTTTCTGTTCAGGTGTGCTCATCGATCTCAGTAGTGAAGTACCTCTTCAAATATGTGTACAAAGGACACGATCGCGCCAATGTGCTTATTAAGGATGTTAACGAGGTGCAGCAACACATTGACGCGCGCTACATCTCAGCTCCGGAAGCGGGAAGGCGGATGTACGGGTTAAATATGCATGACCATGCGCCACCGATTCATCGAATCCAAGTGCACCTACTCAACCAGCAACAAGTGATGTTCAATTCCAACAGTGATCTGGCCGAGATGGTGGAAGCAGAGAGAGCACGCAAGACAACGCTGACGAAGTGGTTTGGACCAATCGTGAAAACATCCCAGACGCACAAGACACCACATACGTTGACTTCCCGACGCGATTTGTGTGGAACAACAGCCGCAAGACCTGGACGATACGCAAGAAGGGAATGTGCATCGGACGACTGTACTTTGTGAACCCGAATGCCGGGGAGCGGTACTTCATGCGCACGCTTCTGACAACGGTGACGGGGGCAACAAACCCGGCAGCGCTACGTACTTTCGAGGGTATCGAGTATCCGACATTCAAGGCGGCGTGAGTGGAACGTGGACTGTACGAGAACGATGACGAGTGGGAGCAGTGCTTGCGTGAGGCCACGTTGATGCATACAGGGGCGCAGCTGAGATCTCTTTTTGTTACGATCCTCACGCACGGTACGCCGGAAGACCCCAGGCACCTTTGGGGGCTGTTCCGCGACAACCTGTCTGACGATTGTTGCCACCGACTTCGTCATAACGGTGGGACGCACTACCCAAGCTAGAAACAGATTACCAGCATTGCACTCAACCTTATCGCGCAGATGCTTCAGACCAGCGGAAAGACGTTGCGCGATTTTGACCTGCCGGAACCGGACTTTGCAATAGATGAGCTGCACAGGAACCGGTTTGATGCAGAGCAGCTGTCATTCAACGCCGCACAGCTGAGAGCTGAGGCTGAGCGCGAGTTTGAAACACTCAACGACGAGCAGCATGACATCTTTCACCGCATCATGGCATCCTGTGGCAACAAAAACGACGATGCCAGCTGCAAGGTCTTCTTTGTGGCCGGACCGGGAGGGACGGGCAAGACGTACCTCGAAAATCTCATTCTCAAGGATGTTCGAGATCAGGGCATCGCATCCCTCCTGTTGGCACAGGGGAGGACAGCTCATTCACGGTTCAATCTGCCAATGGAGCTCACGCCCATGTGGTGAAGTGTACCACAAATTTGGTCACTTTTGGTCAAGGCAGTTGGTCGAATTTCGGATTGGTCTAAACAAGGGGGGCTTTTTAGCCTATCAGATTCAAGGAGTGTCAAGAACGAAAGTTTTGGTGAGTCACCTGACATTGGGTATTTTACATAATTTTGTGTGGGTACATTAGGGACTATATGGAGGTAGTATTATAGGTTAGTTGCGGTTTTTCCAAGTAAGAGTCTTTTGGTTGCGATTTTTCCAAGTAGAAGTCTTTTGGTTACGGATTTTTCCAAGTAAAGGTTTTGGTCTAGGAATAAGTGGCGAAAACCTCTTCTGGACTTGGCTCTACACCGCAGCAAGGGGTAGCCGTTATTATTTTCACGTACACTAGTCACCTCCGCCCGCCGCGGAGTGTTTGGGGGCAGAGGGTTGAATTATCCACTCTCGCCTATTATACCCGGTCCGGACGCGCCGCACGCGCATTTTGGCCACCGGAAGTCCTTCTACGGGAGTACGATTTGGCGATCTCGACACTTTAAGTCAAGTACGTTTGGAACGTGCTATTCACTGGATTGGTCTTTACGTGGAGATATCGTTTGTGGAGTTTCACGGCCATATTGAGTCTTTACGTGGACATATTGGCTTATTGTAACATTGGTTGGAGTTTAGACCGGTTTTGGTCTTCTCTCATATTGGTCAGGGGCTAGACCGGTTGATCGGTCTACCCTCTATTATTTCGTATTGGTCAGGTCTAGATCGTTTGGATGATCGACCTATTGGAATTTATCTTTTGGAAGTGTTCTGGTCTGTACGTACCTGGGGTGAAGAGTTCCGCCCTAGGTACACCTAGCCAGCACGGTCTCATATTCAAGACCAAAAATCATATCGATCTGCGATCCCGATCCACCGAGTGTGTAACTAGCCCATTCCATCGGGTACACAAGGTGAGATGAACTTAAGTGAATCGGACCAAGTGTCTTTGGATGATGACCGGTCGTCTGCCAGCAGCGGACGATCGGACCAGATTTCGAGTGGAGGTCCGCGGGGTACCCCCCCCCCCGTAAGTTGGAAGGCTGGGCACGATGGTGGTGGTCAGTTTGTCGATACAAATGTATTCGATTTCGAACTTGACTCCACCACAATGGTGCGCGTGTCCGGATCACTTGGTGATCGTGGATATCACCGCGAGGTGTCATCAAGATTGAATTTGAAGATTTGAATTTGGAATTGTTCTGGAGAGGGCGTAAGGAAAGGCTATCACTTTAAGTCTTCGTTCTCGATAAAGGCGATGTCCGTTCTGGCGTGGTGGAGAACCAGATCAGGATTAATAATTTTTTTCCTCCCCAAAAGGCTCCCACCGGAGCCGATCGGGACTATAGCAAGTCCTGCTATAGTCCCGGAAAGGATCAGGACCTTGGTCCTGATCCTATGTATGAGCAAAAAAAAAAGTTTATGGAAAATTAAAAGACGAAAAATACTTGGAGGCTGATCAGAACGATCAGACCAACCTCCCCAAGATTCCCAAGAAAGGGTTCGGAATGCCGGCCGACGAAGACGACCTTGAAGAAAAGTCGCAGGTCGGAGATGGAGGCATCACTGAAGAAGACCTAAACAAGATGTATTATGTTTTTGAGCTGAACAAGTTCGTTTGCTATGACGTGGTCTTTCGGGTGTTGAACCTCCAGATCCCCGACCTTCTTCTCGGTCCCACTACCGAGCCGATCCAGAGTGATCGCCCATTACTGTTGGTGAAGAACTTGGTGGCGATGTTGGCATTAAAATGCAGAACCCCGCCGATGTCCAAAAACTATTTTAATTTGAGACTTGGAGGCTGAAATCGTCGATGTCGACCTTCCACGACCATTTG
>JAPDHQ010000031.1:0-10617 GCA_026184515.1 Peronosclerospora sorghi
ACATCCCGTAAAGGGAATACAGCCGTTAAGGCTAAGTAGTAAACCAAACCGGTAATCTTGGCCCCGAGTAGGAGAGCTCTCTTCTACTAAGCCCTTAATAAGGGCGTATCGGCTAAGTAGAGGCGAACGCCGCTTTAAGGAAAGTCTTCCTCTGTGCGCTAGTCGCACCGTGCGTATACGCACCGGCTACATCTGTTAGTACTTGTAGTCAATCAAACACCTGTGTTGGTAGACTAGGCATCCTCTGCAATGGATGAATCAGGACGATTGGGATAGTTTGACTCTCGTCCAGCAGGAAGCCTTTAAAAGGCTGTTACACTTAACGGGGGAAGAAGGCATGAATCTCCTAGTGGAGCAGGGCCTTGAGGCCGTAAAGGCAAGGGTAAATGCCCTCATCGCTCATGAGGAGAATTGTAGTGGAGGTCATTCCACGGGGGTGCGCCCTCCATTATCGTTCAAAATAATGGAGTTCACCGGGTAGAAGGGTGACAACCTTTACGTGTGGTTGCGAGAGGTCGAAACGGCCTTCGCCACAGCGAATATGACCGCTGATCACTTGCAAGTGGGACTTGCATTGACCCATCTTACGGGCAAAGCCCGTACATGGGCGTTTACGTGTTCGGAGTCAGTCACGGACGTGTTCCCAACATGGAAGGTCCTTAAGCAGAAGCTCATGGATATGTACGCAACGCCTGATCTGGTTTTCCAGAATCAACTGGCGTTCCTGAGGCGCCGTCAAGGCACTAAGGACCTAGATATTTATATCCAGGAGCTTAAGACCCTGTTGGCAGGGATGTACGCGAAAGCGTATTCGTACGATGTGTCCATCCCCGTCTTCATGGGAGGCCTGAGAGAAGGTCCAGCACGTTTGGAATTGTTCTGATGCCGACCCCAATCCCTGGAGGAAGCATTCAAGATGGATTTCAACGCCGAGAGGAACTTTCGTTCCTCTAAACTGGGTCCCGAACCCATGGACCTGAGTCAGGTCGAAGCAGAGGAGAAACCTCCCGCTAAGTGTCACACTGAATCTTATTCGCAGAGCTTCGAGGCAGAGCTCTTAGCTATTCTGCAGCGACATGGGCCGCTGAGATGCTTCCTGTGTGGGAGCATGGATCATCTGAGGAACAGATGTCCGAAAAATCCCTAGCGAGACACTCGCTATAAGGGGCCGAGGGCGGGTAAAAATCCCTTGCCCAAGCCTTCGGGAAACTACGGCTCCCAGTAGGTGCGGGGAGCCCTACTGGGGGACTCCTCAGTGCTGTTAAACACCAGGGTAGGGGACGACAGCACAAAGCCCCGAGGGAAACGGTGCTTTCTAGCACCGAGTTGGTGTACCAGCCAGGTTTGCTGGTAGTACTTGCGGACGTGAAAGGCTTGATAGACTCTGGAACGTCTGACAATTATGTCAGACGAGCTTCTGTGGAGAAGAGGCGGCTGTATGCCGAGGCCCTAGAGGAACGTTCTCGTGACGTTGTCACGGTCCGTCTTGCGACGGGCGTACAGGTTTCTGTACCCAACGTCTCTATTGACCTTAAGCTGAAGTTTGCAGACTTCGATAGCTTAGAACGTTGCCTAGTCCTGGATTTGGACTCGAGTTATGACCTCATTCTGGGCATGAAGTGGCTGGAACGCCACGAGCCATGGATAGACTGGAAGTCTAAGTCCATTGGCTCAACGCACCCGCGGTCGGGTGAAGCATTGGCGAGTCATGAACCCACCTTTGCTCGATCGCAAAAGCGATTCTGGCGTGAGATGCCAGAGATTGGGATGTTTGAAATGATCATTCCCAATGGCATTAAGGAATAGTTCCTTAACGGGGGGGATTCGGTGGTAATGAATCAGTTTACAATCTACACTATATCCTGCTAGACGCCCGACCCGGAACGGTCGAGCGTGCAGTGAGTGTCGTAGCAAGGTAGCACCTCCCCTAGCTACTCCCTACTAAGGGAATCCTTAGACTAAGGCATTAGCGTACACTAACAGTAAACGCAGGGAATCTAGGCCCCGAGTGAGATAGCAATCTCACACTAAGCGCTTAGATCAGGGCGTATCGGCTAAGTAGCGGTGTATCGCCGCTTAAGGAAATTATTCCTCTGTGCGCTAGCCGTACCATGCGTTTACGCACCGGCTACATCTTGTAGCACTTGTAGTCAATCCAACACCTGTGTTGGTAGACGGCATCCTCTGCAAAGGATGGATCAGGACGACTTGGGTCAGCTAACCCCCGTCCAACAAGAAGCCTTTAAGAGTCTGGTACCCATATTGGGTCAGGATGTCAGGCGCCTCCTAGTGGAGCAGGGTCTTATACCGTACGGAGATAATCCCCACGCCGTTAACGGCGAGACTGGTGAGTTGCCAGTGGCAGAGGTGGATTCCTCTGAGGCGACTCCAGTGGTAGGGGTAGAGACCCCTGTGGTTAAACTCGAGGCGCTTCCAAGAAATGAGACCCGTAGTTCGTCTCTTTTGCACGTCGAAAATGATTCCGACCACGCCGTTATAGGCGAGACTGGCAAGTCGCCATTGACAGAGGTGGATTCCTCTGAGACGACTCCGGTGGTAGGGGTGGAGACCCCTGTGGTTAAGCGCGAGGCGCTTCCAAGCGAAGAGACCCGAAGTTTGTCTCTTTCGCACGTCGGAAATGATTCCTACTACGCCGTTATAGGTGAGACCGGCGATTCACCGGTGGTAGAGGTAGAGACCTCTGTGGATAGGCGCGTGGCGCTTCCAATAGATGGGGCAATTGACTCCCCCCATCTGGGTGTCGGGATGAGTCCCGAGGCCAGTAGTCAGCAGTCCTATAGGATGCTGAATAGTGTGACAGGTGTTGTCACAGAAGGAGTAAGCCTGGAACGGTTTCCTGGGGTAGGCGAACTGTTGTCGTTGGAGGATATGTCCTTCAACGAATTTGGAACTGCTTTGAGAGCAGGATAAATCGACGAGGTCGTCGTGTTGCGTCCGGAAGAGGAGTTGAACTCCTCATCCACGATGAACGAGTCAGTTTTGGTGAAAACCAAACAGGCATTAAATGCCCGAAGCGGCCTCAAGAGCCTTGCGGATCCTGAGGACCCTTACCATTCCTTACTAAAGGAATTTGGAGATGTCATTAGTGACAACCCGCCGATGGGGTTACCACCGGATCGGGGAGTCCGACATGAAATTGATTGGTTCCTGGAACCAAATACTGCGTCACTAGGCAGTGGACTCTCCCCAAGGAACAATGCGACGTCATCGACGCATTCTTCAAGGGGAAAGAAGAGGCAGGGATGGTACGGGAGAGCAAGTCTCCCCACTCATCTCCCACTTTTTGTGTTCGTAAACCAAACGGAAAATGGAGCATTGTGCATGCGTAAAACAAGCGGAATGCAGCTACTGTACCCATGCAGACTCCGATTCCTCGGAAGGATGTCCTCCAGAACAATATGGCGGGATGTAATGTATACAGTGCCTTAGATCTGGTGGACGGGTATTATCAGGTGCTCATGCGAGCGTCCGATATTCCGCTTACAGCGGTCAGCACGCCTAGCGGCATGCTGTGGTAGTGGCTTGATATACCACAAGGGCTTTCGAATGCACCAGCGACTTTCAATCTCTTGGTGACTCAAATCTTCCGCTCTCATAGAAAGTACGCTCAGACGTACTTAGACAATATATTCGTTCATAGTCGTGCGGAAGGCGACTCGTCTGATGTTCAGACGCACCTTATACACCTTCGAGATGTGCTCGAATGTATGCGAGAGCATAAGTTATATGCGAACGCATCCAAATGTATATTTGGTGCTGAGGAAATTCCTTTCCTCGGATGCTTCATCGGTAAGGATGGAGTGCGGGCGGATCCCGAGAAGGTGAAAGCCATGGTGGGGTGGCCTTCGCCTGTAAATCTTAGAGATTTACTGAAGTGGCTTGGATTAGCCAACTATCTCCACAAGTACAGCGAGAACTACGCTGAAATGGCGAAGCCATTGACGGGCCTTCTCAAGAAGGATGTTGACTGGTGTTGGGAAACCAAACACCAAAACGCTTTTGAAGCGGTAAAGGGGAGCTTGTTAAAAGCTCCCGTTCTTGCTCTCCCAGATTCTGGGAAACCATTTAGTGTCGTCTGCGACGCCTCCTATTTCGCAATCGGATGTGCATTGTTACAAGCAGACGATGCAGGAAGGGAACGCGTAATTGCGTTTGAGTCGAGGCAGCTTAAAGCTTCGGAACGGAATTATCCCGTTCATGACAAGGAGCTACTTGCATTGAAGTATGCTCTTGTCAAATTTAGGGTTCACCTACTCGGCTCAAAGCCGTTCGTAATGTATACTGACCACGCGTCCTTACGGACAGCGACAAAGTCGCCTCATCTCTCGCAACGGATGGCCCGTTGGCTCTCCTTCTTTGCGGAGTACAACTTTGAGGTTAAGTATAAACATGGCAAGCAGAACGTGCTTGCAGACGCGTTATCGCGTCGTCCCGATTACGAGCTCGCTCACGATACATTCGTCACCACATCTGTGGTGGATCTCATACGCCAGGCGTATGGGAAAGACCCACAATGTACGGCGCTTATCAGCGCGTTGGGTGGAAAGGGACTTGGGTCGTCTGAGCCAACCCTGTCAAGTCGAGCTAAAGCTCGTTTACACCGTTACAGGTACTGTGACGGTCTGCTATTTTATAGCACGAGCGCGGAGGACACTCCGCGGGTGGTTGTTCCTCATCATGAGGAACGGAAGTATAGAGTCCTCTTTGAGGCACATGACAACCCTACCGGGGGTCATTTAGGTCGGGATAAGACCTACAGCGCTTTAAGCGCTTTGTATTGGTGGCCCAAGATGTATAAGTGGGTCGGTGCGTATATACGCACCTGTGAGACGTGTCAGAGGGTTAAACCCTCTGCAAGTTTAGCTGCGCCTTTGGCGAGCTTATCGGTTCCAACGGAGTGTTGGAAATCAATTAGCATGGCTTTTATCTTCGGTTTTCCGAAGGATAAGGCCGGGAACACCGGCATATTGGTCTTTGGAGACCGATTGAGCAAGTTGGATCACCTGGCGGCGGTGCCAGAGTCCATAGATGGACAAGGAACAGCGAAATTGTTCCTAGACCGTGTCTTTCGACAGCATGGTCTACCCGATTCCGTTGTGTCGGATCGGGATCCCCGTTTTACGGGACAATTCTGGGGAGCGTTGTTTAAGGTGCTAGACACCAAGCTCCTCATGTCCACTGCGGATCATCCGCAGACGGACGGTCAGACGGAACGCATTAACCGCGTTGTGGAGGATATTCTCCGGAGTTTATGTCCGGATTCTCCAAAGAGTTGGAGTGAGATGCTTCCGATGGTTTAATTTGCTATCAACAATTTGGTACATGAATCTACGGGGTTTACCCCGTTTTACGTAAACGGATTGGTGAATCCGAGGGTTCCGTTGACGCCACGTGTGCGTGGCCCAGGGTTTGATGGGGGAGGATTCCCCGATGTCAGCCCTGTATCTGTGCGAAAGCACATCGATAAGTTTTTATCGACGCGCCTTAGTGTCTTACGACACGTCTGCAATGCCATGGCGGAAAGCCAAGACAGCAGAAGGAGCAAGCTGACCGCAAGAGGCGGAGTAACGAAAAGATATAAAGTATGAGGAAGTGTTTTATTAAACGCTAAAAATCTTCCTACACATGCAGTTTCAAATGTGTTGCGCAATAAACTGCGCCCCAGGTTTGCGAGACCCTTTAAGGTACTAGCCCGAAAGGGCTTATCGTATACCTTGGACATCCCGAAGGTGATGCGTACGCATCCAACCTTCTATGTCGGTATGCTTAAGTCATACCAGGACCCGGAGGCGGGACCCCTCCTGGAGGGGGGTGGAAAGGAGGATAGCCGTAAGAGCCGTAAGGCACGTCAGGGCGAAGGAAGCCCGAAAGGGCTAAAATGCGACCACGAAGCACCGCAACGGTCGTCTCGAGAGAGGCAAGCCGCCTCTCGAAGCAATCAGTGGCATCCCACTCATCGCGGAGCCCCTCGTGGATATCATGAATTCGATGGCTGTGTCGATCACAGCGCTCGCGTATCTCACGTCGCAATTGCGCGACCTCCTCCTCCAATGCTTGATGCGGAGGGTACTCCACACTTTCATGTGGAGCGGCTGATGGCGCGACGTCATCATCGGAGTCAAACCCAATATCTGGTGAAGTGGAAAGGTTATCCAGACTCACAGAGTTCGTGGGAGTTCGAGACTCCCCTACGGCAGGATTTCCGCGACGTCGTTGACGCTTTCGAGCGGGAGAATCCCGCTGTAGGTCAACGACCAGAGGGGCATGGGAAGTCCCTTCACTCCCAGTAAGTGGGAGTTCGCCGGGGGCAGATGTGACGCTCACACTGTCCTCTGGCACCATGGTGGAGACAGGGACGCTGGCGTAGCACATGCGATATGGAGCACGTAATAGCCCCATCGCTTTGGCTCTGGCAAATTCCAGGCGCAACGCCCTCTACACCCAAATGTCTCGACGGGAATAGCTGTCGTGCAGCTCATTGAAGCTGGGGAGAAGCTTCCCCCCTTCCGCCCAAGCGCGGAACTTCTTCTCTGCATCATCAGCACTTTCTCCCGGAGAAAGAACGAAAGGAACCTCGCGGAGGTTCTCAACAGGGGCACCCTGTGCCTGCCTGTCTAAGCTCTCTCGGTAGGAGACGCTAGTAAACTGCTTTTGTTTAAGCAGTTGTTGCCGGAGTTTCTCACGGAGTTCGCGTTGATACGGCTGTTCAGACGCGGGGCCAGGGGTATAGGACGCTAAACTGGTCCTTACCAAAGCCGGGCCCACCTTGGAAGGTCCCGAGGACCATCAAAATTATAAGCCGTCCTTGGCAGGCGTTTGGGGGTGCGTAACGCATCCCTTAGTGCCTGTGCGGCAAGTTGAGTGTCTTGAGCTGCGTCCAGCTCATTAGGGACGATCGCCTTTGGCGATTTGGATGTATCATCCGATATGGGCAGGGGTGGTGCACTGGTTAGTGAATTTTCCCCACGTGTGGGGAACGGATAAGGCTGCCGACAACGCCGTTCGGCGCTGTCGGAGCGGTTAACCGTTGGGGAGGTATCCCCAAGGGCATCCACCTCCGAGTTCTCGGTGTAGTCTACCTCTTCTAGAGGAGACGCCATAGCACCACTGAAGGTGTACATATGGAAGGCCAGAGGTACTGTCGTTGGACTTCTCCAACAAGATTTTGATTATTGCGTAAGCAGTAGTCTTGATGGGGGAGGATGTAACGGGGTTACATTCGAGTTACATATAATGTTACTGTACATGAGTACACTACGGTTGAGGTCAGTATTGACCGGTTTGAAAAGTTTAGAACCTTTGGTTATTTTAACCAATCAGGGCAGGGGCCCTTGGTGTGGTGGTGTGTCAGCCATTCACGTGTCAGTACACAGGTGTGTACACTACATTTTAGCTAGGTACGAATTAGGAATATTCTACTTAGTATTACATATAGTTTATATTAGTTTAAATTAATTTAGGCTAATTACATATTAAATATATTCAGTTTACATTTCACTCTATCTTGCGGACGTGCGACCTCGACCGGTCTCGCGCGCAGTGAGGGTCGTAGGTAAGAGGGAGCTCTCCCTTTACTTACATCCCGTAAAGGGAATACAGCCGTTAAGGCTAAGTAGTAAACCAACCCGGTAATATTGGCCCCGAGTAGGAGAGCTCTCTTCTACTAATCCCTTTACAAGGGCGTATCGGCTAAGTAGCGGTAGATACCGCTTTAAGGAAGAGTCTTCCTCTGTGCGCTAGTCGCACCGTGCGTATACGCACCGGCTACAGAAGGGATGTTGGCCCGCGAATGCGACCTCGACATCTTCTTATATCCTGTGGTTCTCCATATGGCCAAGCGTCGGGTTGAGAAAGCCGGGGTGCTAGCTGACGACGTCGCCTGGTATCCCGGTCTTCATTGCGACGAGCCGGTCACAGACCTCAAGGACGCTTTGGCCCAGATCGATCGGAAGGAGCTCTGGCGCAATCAGTACCAGAACCATCCGGCGCTGACTATAGACCGTCTGTGGGACGATAGTGATTCTTGATGCAGCAGTTAGCCGACCAGATAATTCTTAATACATGTCAACATTCTTTTCACATTTTTGATCATCCAATCCCTTAATCAAATTCATCACTTTCTCCAAACTTGCACCAACACGTTATCATATACAGTTCCATTCACATCGCGGAAATCATCACCACGTTCTTCATTCCACTACTACAGTTTGTCACAGTTCATCACAGTTCATCACAAATTCACAAAATTCCGACCTTACACATATTCACACCGATCGATATACTGATCGGTGCTACTGTGTGTCTTGGTCTTCATGTGTCTGCATCACTGCAAAGCTATTCCGACTGAATCGTTCTCGCTCGAACTCTCGTAGCAGTGCTCCACAATTTAGATCAAGCTCGTCGATCCAAGTTTCTTCGTCATTATCCTTCCAGCGGACCAGATATTCTCGGTGGGTGCGACCGAAACGGGTCTTCTTGACCGATCGGACATCCAGCACCTTTTCCACCTCGAATTCGTCCTCTTCCAATGGCCTTTCCCAACTGTCCTCCGGCAGAAGAGCCTCATCGAAATAGAATCTCTCCGCTTCATCCACCAGACAGGGCATTTTAGGCCGATCGGGGAATTCTCTGACCAGCTTCAGCTTGGACACGTGCACGATAGTAAAAACTTTGTAATCCGTGACGATCGTGATCAGACGGGCAGCATGCTCACCGATCAGCTCTGCTACACGGAAATGACCGTGCCACATGTGAGCCAACTTCTTCGCATATCCTTCCTTGACCCGATCGAGGTATAACCATACCCTCGCCCCTGGTTCAATACCATGAGGTCGGAACTGATCGTTATTCCGGTCTGCTCGATCTTGTGTGGACTGACGCAACTTTTCATTGACGACTTCTTTCGCATGCTGGTAATGCTTCTGGACCTGCATACGCCAACGACGGGCATCGCGATCGCGGGTCCGAGTGCAGCCGATCGGTATCGCCGCTTCAAGTGTCGATCGAGGGTCCCATCCATACGCCAGATAAAAAGGCGCTTCTCCTCAGACCCGATCAGTTGAAGAGTTGAGTGCAAATATCAGTCTCTCTGCATACTCGTCCCAGTCACGTTGGTCCGGATCAGCCACATACATCTTGATCGCCCTTGTGATTGTCTGCACCATGCGTTCAGCCAATCCGTTCGCTTGCGGGCGATATGCCATCGTCGCGCTCTGCTTCTGGCCTAGCATGTTATTGAACGACCGGAACACCTCGGCCATAAAACCGGGTTCCCGATCGTGTCTGACAACTTCGCTGGCGCCGAACCTTCTGAATACGCATTCCTCGTAGCTCTGGGCGATCTGCTCCGCAGATCGGGATGCACTAGCCTTTGCAATCACCAGACCAGTGAACAGGTCGATCCAGATCAGCAGCTCAGTGTTGCCGCGCGTCGATCTGGGCAGCGACGGTATGTGATCTATTGCTATCACCTGGAAAGGGTAAGTAGCTTCGATATTCCCGGGAGATCGGCCCTTGATTATCGGTCTGCCCTTTCCGGTCTCGCAATCTGTGCAACAACCCACATATTTCTGCACGCTCCGAAAAGTCCTCTCCAGTGAAAGTGGGCCCTGATCTTGTGATATGTCCTGCATACGCCCTGATGTCCCCCTTCTAGACTCACATGGTAGTGATGAAGGACATCCGGCTGTAGCAACTCAGGGATCACCAGTTTCGCTAGTCGATCTTGATCGGCACTGTCTTGATCAATGTCACGGCAGTAATACAGCAATCCATTGTCGTCCACATCGGAACTGTCCGCGATCTTGGTACACTCTTTCGCCTGATCATTTGTTAACTTGGACAGTTCACCGCGCAGATAGGCCTTCAAGTTGACAATTCACTCTTCTTTGTCCTGCGTCTTGATGATCCGTTACGCCCTTAGCTGTTGTACAACGTACTCGCTCAGCCTTTCCTTTGGGAACGATCGGCGAGACTTCCGAGCTCGCAATCTAGTCGCCGCCATCACATGCACCTAATCAGGTCTGTCCTTGGTCTTGATCAACTCCGGGAGCCTGTTTATGTCCATAAGTTCAAGTAGAACGGCCTCCTCGGTGATCGTCCCGATCTGGTCCCGCATGGCTTGGGTCGCGAGGTGGTCGGCGCTTCTTTTACAATCCCGTTTCACGTGCAATAGCTCGTGGTTGGGGTAGTTTTTGAGCTCCTTCATCACCCGATCGTTTAACAACTTCAGCCGTGGTGCCTTACAGTCGATCTCTCCAGTGATCTGTCTTATCAACAGGTCGGAGTCACCACATATGATGATCCGAACTTTCTTCTGTGATGACAGCAGATCGAGACATAGAAGGAGCCCCGATATTCCGCCTCGTTGACCGTTATGTCAGCCGTGAAATCGGCGGCGGCTGCTACTATAGACCATTGTGGTAACTTCCACGGTATGGAACTATAGGAGCCGACCTTCTTCTTCACGCTTGCCGATCCGTCGAAACTCAAGACCAGGAGTTCCTCATCCTGATCGACGGTCGGCGGCGGCCGTGAGATTGATTGTCGGGGTTGCTTCCTTGGGGCAATCGCCATCAGAGCTTCATCCAATTCGGA
>JAPDHQ010000037.1:0-11422 GCA_026184515.1 Peronosclerospora sorghi
GTACCACTTCCTCCGGGGACATACTCTTGAGGAAGGTAATGATGTCGTCCCCATAGACCGAATCATTTCTACCGTCGCGTCTTTACTACGCGACGAGAAGTGAGGGAAGTGTTTATTCACCTCTTCCAACGTTCTTTCTCGCTCGTCAGCCGACATGTCTCGTCACATGATGCCGAGCAGCTCTTAATCTTCGCTCCGCTAGTTAACTAGCAGAACGGAACTGTGGTCGTTAAGACGGACCACAAAGTGCTACCAGGTGTAACATGACTGATCCTGTTACTGGCTTACACTGTATCTTGCGAGGAAGCGCGCAATACAATTAGGGCAGGATTAGTTGGTAACAACTAATCCTATACTAAAAGTAAATATATTAATATTCGCTTTAGTCTTAGAACGCAAAATTAAGAGTGTTTATTTAATGGGTGGTTTAGAGGCTAATAGTATAGTAACTAACTAATTAATATAATAATATCAAGTCTTTAACTACCTGTACTATTAGTTAACCTGCAAGATTCGGTATTTATACCGAATCGACTTTTCCTTCTTAGATTCTAATAACTTATAATCTCTTATTTAAATTTCAGACAACGCGTCTGAAATTAAACTGTGATATTCTAACTTGAATATCAATTACGTAATGGCACCCCATTACACAAGTGCTACCAGATGTATCCGGTGCGTATACGCACGGTGCGGCTAGCGCACAGAGGAAGACTTTCCTTAAAGCGGCGTTCGCCGCTACTTAGCCGATACGCCCTTATTAAGGGCTTAGTAGGAGAGAGCTCTTCTACTCGGGGCCAAGATTCCCGGGTTAGTTTTCTATAGCCTTTGCTAGTGCCTTAACGGCAAGGCTCCCTTACAAAGGGTCTAGCTAAGGGGAGGGCTCCCCTTACGCTACGGCACTCACTACACGCACGACCGGTCGAGGTCGTGCGTCTGTAAGATAGAGTGAAATGTAAACTGAATATATTTAATATGTAATTATTTAAACTAATATAAACTATATGTAACACTAAGTAGAATATTCCTAATTCGTACCTAGCTAAAACGTAGTGTACACACCTGTGTACTGACACGTGGATGGCTGACACGCCACCACACCAAGGGACCATGCCCTGATTGGTTAAAATAACCACAGGTTCGAAACCTTTCAACCCGGCCAATACTGACCTCAACCGTGGTGTACTCATGTACACCAACACTCAGTGTTACCCGAATGTAACCCCGTTACAGTTGTCTCTTCCAGTAGGAGAATTAAGGGTACAAATACTTGGCACCGAGTCTTCACTCAGTCTCCACGGTAGTAGAGCTTTTAACACTTTGCTGTTAATCCCTTCTTCTTCGGACTCGGCATCACATTGCGATACCTCACTATCAAAATAACCGACAGACTCTATGTCGTAATCGTCAAAGAGGATCTTGTAGATCTGCTTACGAGCATGCTAGATGTTGCCTTAGCCACATCCGTAGGAGGAGTCGCGGTATCCCAGTTGGGTATACTTTCTGCAGCATATTTTTGACACTCGATCTTTCAGCTTGTGTTTTAGCGTATGTGTCACTGGTGATACTAGTTTGGGGTAGGCAGCTGCCGCGGTTCTTGCCGCTCATTCTGACAACTGATAGAGCGTTATGTATTTCAGTTTTGGGAATTTCCCATGACAACAAATGTCACCTCTGATTTGCCAATGATATACTATTGACTAACTTAAATATCATTGTTCTTTCAAAAAAACAATTTTTGATAATAAACTTATTTAATCCTTCGTAATTTAATTCGATTCACTTTGCCGAATCCAGGAGAGATTTAATTCTATTCTTCAACAAGCGAACTAACTTTTCCTTTGTATATGTGTTTAGATTTAGTTATACCTAGTAAACTTAAATCATGGATAAGATATTACTCCATGTAGCACTTAAAACGACTATCTTTTATGTAGGTCTAAATTAGAGAATAGGTATTGCTAATTCTATTTAGCAAAACCTATTTTACAGTATTAATTGACAATCTTTAAAAAGTTGGAATTCTTGGAGCGATGTAGAAACCTCATTAGCAGGTAGGTACATGAAGGCGCAATAGCTCAAGTTCTCGTGAATGAAGAATTTACAATCCTATACAAAGAATCGAATCAGAATTCCCTTTAGCCCACACTTGCAGTGGTTTTGTCTTTTGTTCAGCAACCACATCTCCTACAGGCTTCTCTCCATGATCGTTATAGAAGTAAATAGTGAGCCGGTCTAGAACCCCTGACTTCCTACTCTCAAATCTTAAATTGTTCCTACGTCCTCCTCCTCGTCCAAAGGTGTCACGAAAGCTCCTCTTTGTTTCGCTGGAAACGCTAATGTTTACTGAGATCTCTACCAATCACACGACTCAATGAGTTTTTTACTTACATCTGCCAAAGATATTTTTTTGTTAGGGATACTGATGACTATATTTAAGCCCGGGGTCAGAAGGATATCACTATCCAGAAAACCGCGGTTTTCTTAAAAGCCGTCTCGCAGCCCTACAATGTCCATGTCTGCTCTCCTATTTACTCCGAGTACGAAAATTTGTGACGCACTGTATCGAAGAGTGTGTGTGTCTCAGGCTCGTCTCTATCCTCGTAGCCATTCTGTTCCTGGATTCCTTGCTCCGTTCACCTGCTGCTATGTCCCACCTCCTACTATCCTGATGATTGCTACTTTTCTTTGACCTCTGAATTAATTTTTCAATTTTTTTTTTAAATTATGATTCGAATATTGAAAAAAACTTAAAATTCAAAGTTTATTAATAAATATTAATGTTTTTATAGATAGAATTTTCATTTTTCCGTCAATGAGATTATCTCATCTGATAGGATACTCCACTCGCTTTTTGCCTAACATAACGTCATCTTACGTCCAACCGCACGCGGCTTCGCTTTTTTTCTACCTCTTGAACCCATCGAAGCCATCATTTGCTTCGAAAAGATAAAATCGATCCATGTGATTCCTCGCTACCTCCGTCTCTAAAAAGTTTAAAGACGGTCAGCACACATCCTCTAACCTGCTTTCTTCCACCCAATTGTTGAGCTCCCGAATCTCTATAGACGGCTCAAGTCCCCTCCTCATCGGTGCTTCCACTCGGTTCCCGGAAGATGTTCCCTCGCTTGGGCGCAGTGCCTGCTGCTGCGTAAACATTTAAGACCTTCCACGATGCCAGCGATCGTTCGCCGTGTCCAGCGTGGTGCCTTCATGGGTAGAGTAAATCTGTAGTGCATACTCTGGATTCCTAGTCCTCTCGGAGTATGCTTGAATACATGCCAAGCAAACTTATCAGTGCCCTAATCAGCTTCCTCGCTTCGTATTCTGTGTCTTCTCCTGCACTGGTGTATGCATACGCATGTCAACCCGTTTCTTCTTCGTTGTGGATCCTACCAAACTCTTCATCTTGACTGGCGTGAACCCTCGTACGGTTCTGAGTCACTACTAAAGTGTCCCTCTTGTATCTCGTCGTCCTCTCTTGGCTCGCCGTCCCAATTTTCAGAAGCTCGAAAGGCACTGCCGCGTCTTCCTCCTGATAAAGACGATGATTCTGTTTCTTTACATTGATGATGCATAGGAGAAACCTGAGAAGTCCGAGCTCGTCTAGGCAAAGCGGAGCCTTCAGGGAATCATGTACTTGCTTGACATCCTCGCACACTCGTTGAATGCAATCGTAGGTGACGCACGCATGGAGGGCGTCATCTCAATCACTCGACTTGACATCGCCAGCTCGTATCATTAAATCTCCTGTGGACGAACATTGCCAGTCTTGATGGTCTTCATGCGTTGACCAAAGTGATTCTCGACGAGTGCTTTCGAGTTCCAAAAGCAGCTTGAACGATTGTGCAATCCGGGAGCTTTGAAAACCATCGACGAAAACACAAGTTCTTACGTCGAACGTCCACTAGATGGGACTTACATTGACGCACGCAATGTACGATGAAGAAGCGTTAGGACCCAACAGTGCTTACGTCCTTGGTACCGTCTCTTTATTTGCAACGCTTTGACTCGATCGCACAACTTTGACTCGATTCGACACGAAATCCTGCGCGAGTTAAACCAGTTGACAAGGTTCGGAGATCTCTCGTGCTTTGATGACACAAGACTGGACGATTTTTTAAAGAATAGACTACCAACTCGATAAAAGAAAAGACCACGTTTGATTCGAGCAACACACGCTACTACACAGTACTAGGAAGTTAGGCATATACCCTATCTATTATCCTACTTGCTACAATAGGAAGCCGCCACGATATTGTGCCTGTTGTCGGTAAATCCTGCTAACGAGAATAAAACGATACGATCCTCGCATTTATCTTTTATGCAAATCTTCCTCATCCGTATTTTTCATCATGCCATTTTCCGAAAGCGCTATAAAATTTCCACGCATTCGTATCATACTCCAGACTTGTACCTCCCATCAAGACATAGAGTTTTTGAGGGTTATGGCTTTTGGCGATCTTCTCGAACACTTTCCGCTTTTCCTCATATCCAAGGCTTAGAAAGTTTTCGGCAGCCTCCTCCGGGGATGCTTCGAGTTGTTTGACTAGACTTTTTGAACACAGCCCACACCCCCGCTCTTCCGAGTCCTCGATCGAACGTTTGTCCGCATGGACCGCACTTTGTGTCACCGCCTCGGCTTTGTCGTTTCCTCTCAGTGACCTCTTGGTACCACCGCCACTCGCGACGCTCTCGTCCCACGGTTTCGTCACCATGGCAAAAGGATTTTGCACTGCGGTCGCGAATGTCTCGTGGCTCCATCCAGTCGCAACGAGACTGACGAGTAGGAAAGTAGGGCGAACAAGTTTCATTGCTGGAATGCTTGGGTGGGGCAATATTGCAAAGTGAAGTGAGTGTGGCAAGGAAAAAATGCGGACATCTCCAATGATCGTAGTCGTCCAACGCGATTACTATCTTGTATCCTACCTAAATCGTGTGTGTTTTTTTACCTGTTTAGAGAATGGCCATTGCGGCAAACGGGGAGCGAGCGATCTTAGTATATAACGAACTCACGATAATTGTATTGTCTCCTCATAAGGAAGGACAAGGGAAAATTCCTTTCTGTGTGACAGAGAATGTAAACGAAGAGCAGGAAAAAATCTCGACGTGAAATGAGGAAAGGCGCTTTGAAAGGTAATCGCCACTATTCTAGAGCGATTTGGGGGGGAATGATTCTTGTTGTAATCTATAAGCAAAATAGAAACGCACCACAACAAGTAGCGCAAGGAAACGTCTCATTTGCTTGCAGTAGGATGGTCAAGCAAGACCTTGAAAACCCGATAGTGCTCGTTGTAAAAGTCCCACACAGCTGCAGCATTTCTTAGAAACGAATGACAATTTGACGCATAGTGTCGCAGAGGTGGGAAACATAAAAAACGCGAACACACGACAAGAGAAAATCAAGTTTCGATGAAGAGCATAAGATGACTTGATCACTATCTTAACTTGGGACATTTCGGCTTACCAGAAACGGATTATAAGTGGATGTGGGAAGGAGAATGATTATTCGCCGCCACACTTTTGGCTACTTGCCGCCACACCAATGGATCTGGATCATGGATCAGGCCTTGATCCATGATCCAGATCCATGGACGGAGCCCCTACTTTTGATACGTCTACCTCAGTGTGTCGCAAATTTTGCTCGTTAATGATGTGGGTGTGGTAGTGACACTAGGCGGTGTAGTACTCAAGTGAAAATTCATTGCAAGAAAAGTCCAGTCAAATGTCCGATCGAAAATGACAAATCTACTCGCAGACTCACCGAATGTTCACGCGCCGGCAGCAATTAGCCCCCTCTGCTATGATATCGCTTCAAGATAAAGGACGTCGTATGCTCTCGAGTATGAGAGAATTTCTCGATGGGATGTTTCAACAGATCAAATACGAATCTATCAACGAATGATGGGTAAGATGAGCAACTATGATTTGCCAGCGGAAATGGCTCACTGTAGGTTTGGCCGAGATGCACAATCATCGTAGTGGTCGCGAAATGTTTGCCT
Organism: Peronosclerospora sorghi; assembly: GCA_026184515.1. Classification (NCBI taxonomy): domain Eukaryota; phylum Oomycota; class Peronosporomycetes; order Peronosporales; family Peronosporaceae; genus Peronosclerospora; species Peronosclerospora sorghi. Next base: position 6,003 of record JAPDHQ010000037.1, read on the forward strand.
GTTACGCATGGTGTAAGACTACTCCTCGACGAAGCGCTTTGTATTTCTTTTGTCGCACTCGACCAACTCGAACTCCTTCGCGAATGAACTTCTGGTACAAGAATTTAATCCTTCACCGCAGGGGCCATTTCATCTCGAACAACGGACTCACCGTACGCAGGAGTTGGATGGCAAAAGAATATTTTGACGCGTTGAACGGAATCTTTTGTGAATCGTGTGATCTGTGATTCAGATGCTTGTGTTAACACAATTCGACTGCACACTATGATATATATATATATATATGTGCACCGTGTGCCAAGTAACGTTTCCGCGGTGAAAAAATCGTAAGTCCATTTGTTAAGGCGTACCCAAAATAAACGTTGAAGTGCTTGTCGGATCGTCGTAAGCAAGAAAACGAAAACGCGCGCCATCGTTCGAACAGAACAGAACAAATCTTCACTCAACCTGTAATCGGCGAACGAAGAAAAGCCTTCCTTTCGACCGAGACGCCTTGATTTGTGATGCAGCACATTTTTCAGCTACGTTGTTCATCGTCTCGAGCTGCAAAGTTAGCTTATCGATACGTTTTTTTTTACTTTCATACACAAAGGGTTGCTCATGTGATACTCTATTGAAGCACCAAACTGAAATGCCTTCTGCTCCAATCAACGAACGTCGTCAATACAGGCAATAGAGCGATTGCTCGTTGAGCTATTTATGCAGCACATGGTTTACGGATGGATGGTAAAGCAAAACAGTGTGCTGTTAAGCAAAGCAGCAGCAACCTTCATCTCGTTGCTGTTCCATTTACACTTCAATCATGTCGGTCAGCTGTCAATCGTCACCAAAGAGATCAAAAGCTGCTACTACACTTATCGGTGTGGAATGCGTAGCATGTGGAAACGGCAACGCAAAGGCTCTAGCGCATAGAACATCGTGTTCAAGCCATACTTTTCACTATACCATCAGTAGATCATTTGAGTAGTACTAGGACTGCATCGACCACAGTGAAACAAAGAGGCTGGAAAAAACAAAGGTCGCAGCGTGCAACTCTCTGATGATTTAATGAGCTGCTGTCATAAGTACGGAATTGTTATGCCAATCAGCACTGTTTCACAAAAGCGTTCATCAATCTGCTCTCGTTTTGACGTTAATGATTTCTTTTGCGTTTTTCATCTTCCAGAACGTTCCACTCTCTGCAAGGATGAACATGTTAAGGCTGCCACAGACGAACACATGAGAACTCATTGGCAAAAACTGATCTCCAGTCGGATTATGAAACTAGCGTGCTGCCCTTGGTACAACATTTCGAACAGCTCAATGTATCTTTCATTACATAACAAGGAGCATTTTCTACGAGATTCTTACTATAATGGTGCGTGGCGCTCATTTATCTGAAAGTGAAGTACACGTATCAAAAGTAAGGTACATGTAACAAGGGGATGAGGTACACTTATCACGCTCCTATATAAAAGCTTTTACTTCGATGAAAAAATTCTATTCCCTGCATGGACGGAGTTGCAGGTTCCACGTTGATGTTTGTTAGTGGGGCAGACGCTCATAGATGGCCCAGCAACGATTATGCTCTTGCCCTGGACCTGGAGCGACGTTCATGTCGGTGCACCCAGCATCAGCACATCCACACGCAAGATATTACGAGTTTATGCACGGACGTCTACAGCCTTCATCGTTGCCATAGAAATACGCTTCATTCACGGGGAGTTTATTGAACACAAACGCGTGCCCTTTGGTTGTCCAAGCGCGCAATCGCAAAGTAACGCCTGCTCTTTTCTTTTGCATGATGCAGGGCCAGGTTGTAGTTGGCGCCACTGGTACCGCCCGCATACACGCGGGCATTGCCCAGCATGTCCTCGCCTGCCATGCAGCCCAGAAACCGCGTTTTTTCGTTCGACACATCCTTCTCGTGCGCGGCGCTGGCCAAACGCGCCTTCCTGACCGCGGTCGTCGGTTCCACGTTTGGCTGCTTCTTGACCTTGAAAATCCACACAATCCAATGCTCCGACGTAAAGGCTTCCTCCATGTGCGTGAGATTAATATTTTTGACACCCACTTCCGTGTTCTGTGAGCGATCAAAACCTGGCGGACGCTGATAGTTCGTCATGACCTCCCCAAACCGATAGTAACACAGCTTGTAGGCGAGACAATCGTGTAAGACCTTGGAGCCACCTGGACCAATGTCAAAGTTGCCCGAAGCAGAGTAATTGTCCCGATCGGTCCACATGTCGTCGGGATACAAGCCCGATCTAATCCGGACAGGCCAGAGAAACTTATTGATATCTTCCGAGCTATAGCCTGTCATGTAACAGGACTGATCCTGTTACGGGCTTACACTGTGTTGTGCGAGGAAGCGCTCAATACAAGGGGGGTAGGATTAGTTGATGACAACTAATCCTATACTAAAAGTAAATTTAAATATTTACTGGTTGCTTAGAACGAAAAATTAAGAGTGTTTATTTAATGGGTGGTTAGCGGCTAATAGTATAGTAATTACCTAAAAAATATAATAATATCAAGTATTCAACTAACTTTACTATTAGTTAACCTGCAAGATTCGGTATTTATACCGAATCGACTTTCCTTCGTAGATCATAATAACTTATAATCTCTTATTTGAATTTCAGACATCGCGTCTGAAATTTAACTGTGATATTCTAACTTGAATATCAATTATGTAATGGCACCCCATTACATCACCCCCCACTTAAGGTGGTTGGCCAATAATAATTCTTATTTTGGCCAATCATAGGTGGCACTTGTTGGTCGTTCTCATTTACCAACTGATTGACCATCGACCCGATGGTCAAAGCACACGGCGGCGCTCTAAAGAGAGCTGCTGAAAACATTGAAGGAGCTTCCTCCTCCACCTCAGCACTAGGTGCTGAGGTGTTCAGTAACAACAGTGACGCTGCATTAGCAGCGTCAACTACGCAAAGGTCGGAAGACGTACCGTCTTCGACCACAGATTCTGCTAATGCGGCATCTGGAAACAGGGAGATGTTGCTAATGCAACATCTCGCACGATGGCAACCCCCGAATGGTGTGTTTCCAGGAAGGGTTCTTCCATGTTCGGAGACAGTTCTTACTCCGAACAAAGTGATCGGGGCACAGCTGTCCCCACGAAAGGATCTAGCGAGTCGAAACTCGCTAGGTGCTCATCGCCTAACAGCGATGATAACTCTTGTGTCGCTTTCAGCTATGACAGCGACACAATGATCATCACAGATGGTTGCGGGAACGCAGAACCGCCCCACCTGGACCAAGTACGTCTCCACGTCGGGGTGGTTTAACCCCGGCGGGTGGTGTTGAAGCAGGCGGTGTTCCGCCTGTTAAAAGAGCTCTAACAGAAGCGGCTCCTGCCACTTCTAAAGCGTATCATCGTACGGAACCACATGTTCCGTACAAAGTGGAGTTTTGGACCCCTGGATGGGCTGTTGCCCCCAACAGTGGCGGTCACCGTAAGCGGGACTGCCAATATGCGTTGTTCGATATCAACGTGCTGGATGACTGTGAAGACATCCAGTAACGTCGATTCGATCGAAGTACAGGCGATAGACGTCTGTACTTTATTGACCTCTTTTTACAGGTTCGATATTATTCGAGCCGGAAAGTGTCAAGGAGGAACAGGGACGATAAAGACGCCCTGACTCAGAGTTGGAATGCTTTTGTTGACAACTACAACAAAAGCCCAGATGATTACGTGAATAAAGTTCACGTAATGCGCGAGCGCTTTTTAAAGCACTCACGAACAGGCAAAATGGAATACATCCATTTTGCTTGCATCAAAGAAGGGTTGAACTGTGGTGTCCCTTCTCAACTCGTTTGCCCGCGGTGTCCGCAGGGCGATCCTCGTCTGTCAGAGGGAGATTTGCGGGGGTACGGTGGTTTTTCCGTACCCGCCGAAATTCAGGGCTTAATCGATGCCCTAAATGCATCAACACCTAGTGTTGATGCTACTTCGCATTATGAGTTTGAGACTCCTTCTCAAACTCATTTAAAAGGTCTGGGGCGTCGGCCCTCAGAACCTCAATCGGCTCCTAAGAGTTGAACTCTTGGGGGTAACCCAGCCAGCGTACTAAGTACTCGGTACGCTGCCCCTTCTCCGAAGGAACCGAGCGCCTCGAGATCAAGCGCTCGAGAATGTATCGCTTATTCCCCTGATTATCAATCAGGGGCGGCGGAGGTTGAGAATTCCCTCGCCGTTGTTGTTGCGGAGCATGGTTCTTTTCTCCGCAAACTCGAGGAGGTTTGTTCCTCCTTGAGCAGCGATATGTCTCACTCTGTGAAGACATATCGGTCTCTTCGCGAAAATGTCCGCGACATCTTCGGGGCGCACACTGCCCTTCAGCAGAAGAATGATCTTCTGTACATCGAGCTTTCCCGCTGTAATAGCATAAATAATAGAAGACCCAAATAAAATAAAACTAGAAGCAATTGATCCTATCGGGTGGCTCCTTTTTAAGCGTGATCTGCACAAGTCTGATCTTGAGCAGTCGAAGGCGGAGGTAATGAATCTCCGCTCTGCTCATCAACGGCTGGAAGCCGATTACAAGTCTCTCTTGGGAGACTTGGAGAAGTACGGTATCTTCCGTGAATCTGTGTCTCGTCGTAAGACGAAGACTAATGATACGGCTTGAGCCGCCCAACATAGAATGTTGGGTGAAGCCGCATTGCTGTGGGAATGTCTAAAGTATAGGCATTCCCCCGAATCTCTTGGACCTTGAAAGGTCCAATGTACTTAGGAAGCAACTTCCGTGTAGGGAAGTTGGTTATTGCATGTATAGGCAAATTAGTAGTACTTAATAGTACCAATTCGCCTTTCCGAAGGGCGTTTTTGTTCTTCCTTCCTTGATTGTCTGCATTTTGCTTCTGCTTATCCAAAGCAGAAGCAAGTGCATCTTTTATATAGCGTATTACATCTTGGCGCTGTAATACGAATTCATCTACTGCTTTATCAGCAGTAGGTGCGTTGCCCTCGTTGTCTGCAGCCATTGTTGCAGACACATATTCATCACATTCAGCTTCAGTTTAATTTGAAGCTGCTTCCGCTTCTACTGTACTTTCAGTAGAAGGGTCATCGTTTTGTTCACAAGTTGCAGTTGCAACTTGCGCATTGACCCGCTCAAAATTTGAGCGGGTCCCTCCCCCAATTAGATTTGGTGTACCGCCAAGTAAAGCTGGGGTTCGTGGATGCCTTTTAAGGCATTCACGTAGAACGGTGTATGCTTAGTTGAAGCATGCACCGAATTGTTAATCGCGAATTCAGTGAGTGGCAGATAGTCACTCCACTGTTCAAAGGCATGTGCTTATGATCGCTACATGTCTCCGAGAACGCGGTTAACCCGTTCCGTCTGTCCATCCGTTTCCGGATGTTCCGCAGTTGACATCTTCAACTGGGTTCCCAACAATGAGAACGTTTC
>JAPDHQ010000043.1:0-10538 GCA_026184515.1 Peronosclerospora sorghi
GGACTCCGCAACGAGGGGAGTGCGAATGAACGCATCGAGGGGCGGCTTGCCTCTCTCGAGTCTCTCATTGCGGAGCTTCAGGGTCGTATTTCAACCCTGTCGGAGATGTTCCGACCTGTTGCGCCTTTCGGCTATCCGGTTTCTCACCCTCCTCCGAGAGGGGACCCGCCTCCGGCCTGCAACTAAAAAAATGTATAATAATTGTATAAAATGTGACCTATTGTTTCAATATTTGTAATAGTAACTAATTGATTTATAAATTGTTTTTTAAAAAAGGTTCTGGTATGGCTTAAGCATACCCACATAGAAGGTTGGATGCGTACGCATCGCCTTCGGGATGTCTAAGGTCTACGACAAGCCCTTTCGGTCTAATACCTTAAAGGGCCCCACAAACCTGGGGCGCAGTTTATTGCGCAACACATTTGAAACTGCATGTGTAGGAAGATTTTTAGCGTTTAATAAAACAATTTCTCCTACTTTGTACACCTTTTCGTCACGCCGCCCCTTGCGGTCAGATTGCTCCTTCTGCTTGTCTTGGCTTTCCGCCATGGCATCGCAGACGTGTCGTAAGACACTAAGGCGCGTCGATAAAAACTTATCGATGTGCTTTCGCACAGATACAGGGCTGACATCGGGGAATCCTCCCCCCTCAATCCCTGGTCCACACACACGTGGCGTCAACGGAACCCTCGGATTCACTAATCCGTTCACGTAAAACGGGGTAAACCCCGCAGATGCATGTACCGAATTGTTGATAGCAAATTCAACCATCGGAAGCATCTCAATCCAACTCTTTGGAGAATCTGGACATAAACTCCGGAGAATATCCTCCACAACGCGATTAACGCGTTCCGTCTGACCGTCCGTCTGCGGATGATCCGCAGTGGACATGAGGAGCTTGGTGCCTAGTACCTTAAACAACGCTCCCCAGAGTTGTCCCGTAAAACGGGGATCCCGATCCAACACAACGGAATCGGGTAGACCATGTTGTCGAAAGACACGGTCTAGGAACACTTTTGCTGTTCCTTGTCCATCTATGGACTCTGGCACCGCCGCCAGGTGAGCCATCTTGCTCAAACGGTCTACAAAGACCAATATGCCGGTGTTCCCGGCCTTATCCTTCGGAAAACCGAAGATAAAATCCATGCTAATGGATTTCCAACACTCCGTTGGAACCGATAAGCTCGCCAAAGGCGCAGCTGAACTTGCAGAGGGTTTAACCCTCTGACTCGTCTCACAGGTGCGTATATACGCACCGACCCACTTATACATGTTGAGCCACCAATACAAAGCGCTTAAAGCGCTGTAGGTCTTATCCCGACCTAAATGACCCCCGGTAGGGGCGTCATGTGCCTCAAAGAGGACTCTATACTTGAGTTCCTCATAATGAGGAACAACCACCCGCGGAGTGTCCTCCGCGCTCGTGCTATAAAATAGCAAACCGTCACAGTACCTGTAACGGTGTAAACGAGCTCTAGCTCGACTTGACAGGGTTGGCTCAGACGAACCAAGACCCTTTTCACCTAACGCGCGGATAAGCGCCGTACATTGAGGGTCTTTCTCATACGCCTGGCGTATGAGATCCACCACAGACGAGGTGACGAATGTCGCGTGAGCGAGCTCGTAATCGGGACGACGCGATAACGCGTCCGCAGCACGTTCTGCTTGCCAGGTTTATACTTAACCTCAAAGTTGTACTCCGCAAAGAAGGAGAGCCAAAGAGCCATACGTTGCGAGAGATGAGGCGACTTTGTCGCTGTCCGTAAGGACGCGTGGTCATTATAAACCACGAACGGCTTTGAGCCGAGTAGGTAGGTGAACCCTAAATTTGACAAGAGCATACTTCATTGCAAGTAGCTCCTTGTCATGAACAGGATAATTCCGTTCCGCAGCTTAAGCTTCCTCGACTCAAACGCAACTACTCGTTCCCTTCCTGCATCGTCTGCTTGTAACAAAGCACATCCGATTGCGAAATCGGAGGCGTCGCAGACGACACTAAATGGTTTCCCAGAGTCTGGGAGATCAAGAACGGGAGCTTTTAACAAGCTCCCCTTAACCGCTTCAAAAGCGTTCTGGTGTTTGGTTTCCCAACACCAATCCACGTCCTTCTTAAGAAGGTCGGTTAATGGCTTCGCCATTTCAGCGTAGTTCTCGCTGTACTTGTGGAGATAGTTGGCTAATCCTAGCCACTTCCGTAAATATCTAAGATTTACAGGCGAAGGCCACTCCACAATGGCTTTAAACTTCGCGGTATCCTCCCGCACTCCATCCTTACCGATGAAGCATCCGAGGAAAGGAATTTCCTCAGCACCAAAGATACATTTGGATGCTTTCGCATATAACTTATGCTCTCGCATACATTCGAGCACAGCTCGGGGGTGTATCAGGTGCGTCTGAACATCAGACGAGTCGCCTTCCGCACGACTATGAACGAATATATCGTCGAAGTACGTCTGAGCGTACTTCCTATGAGGGCGGAAGAGTTGAGTCACCAAGCGATTGAAAGTCGCTGGTGCATTACAATGCCCCTGTGGCATAACTAGCCACTCCCACAGCATGCCACTAGGCGTGCTGAACGCTTTAAGCGGAATATCGGATGCTCGCATGAGCACCTGATAATACCCGTCCACCAGATCTAAGGCACTGTATACAGTACAGCCAGCCATATTGTTCTGGAGGACATCCTTCCGAGGAATCGGAGTCTGCATAGGTACAGTAGCTGCATTCAGATTGTTGTACGCATGCACAATGCGCCACTTTCCGTTCGGTTTACGAACACAAAAGGTGGGAGATGAGTGAGGAGACTTGCTCTCCCGTACCATCCCTGCCTCTTCTTTCCCCTTGAAGAATGCGTCGATGACGTCGCATTGCTACTTGGGGAGAGGCCACTGCCTAGTGACGCAGTATTTGATTCCAGGAACCAAATCAATTTCATGTCGGACTCCCCGATCCGGTGGTACCCCATCGGTGGGTTGTCACTAATGAAATCTCCAAATTCCTTTAATAAGGAATGGTAAGGGTCCTCAGGATCCGTGAGAATCTTGAGGCCGCTTCGGGCATTCAATGCCTGTTTGGTTTGCACCCAAACTGACTCGTCCATCGTGGATGAGGAGTTCAACTCCTCTTCCGGACGCAACACGACAACCTCGTCGATTTAATCTGCTTTCAAAGCAGTTTCAAATTCGTTGAAGGGCATCTCCTCCGACGAAAACAGTTCTCCTACCCCAGTAAACCGTTCCAGGCTTACGCCTTCTGTGACAACACCTGTCACACTATTCAGCATCCTGTAGGACTGCTGACTACTGGCCTTGGGACTCATCCCGACACCCAGATGGGGGGAGTTGTAGCCGGTGCGTATACGCACGGTGCGGCTAGCGCACAGAGGAAGACTCTTCCTTAAAGCGGTGGCTACCGCTACTTAGCCGATACGCCCTTGTAAAGGGATTAGTAGGAGAGTTTTACTACTCGGGGACAAGATTCCCGGGTTAGTTTACGACTTAGCCTTAACGGCTGTTTTCCCTTTACGGGATGTAGGTAAAGGGAGGACTCCCTCTTACCTACGAAACTCACTGCGCGCGCGACCGGTCGAGGTCGCACGTCCGCAAAATAGAGTGAAATGTAAACTGAATATATTTAATATGTAATTAGCCTAAATTAATTTAAACTAATATAAACTATATGTAATACTAAGTAGAATATTCCTAATTCGTACCTAGCTAAAATGTAGTGTACACACCTGTGTACTGACACGTGGATGGCTGACACACCACCACATCAAGGGACCCTGCCCTGATTGGTTAAAATAACCAAAGGTTCAAAACCTTTCAAACCGGCCAATACTGACCTCAACCGTGGTGTACTCATGTACACCAACACTCAATGTAACCCGAATGTAACCCCGTTACATCCTCCCTCATCAAGACTATTGCTTACGCAATAATCAAAATCTTGTTGGAGAACTCCAACGCCAGTTCCTCTGGCCCTCCATATGTACACCTCCAGTGGTGCTATGGCGTCTCCTCTAGAAGAGGTAGACTACTCCGAAAACTCGGACGTGGATGCCTTTGGGGATACCTCCCCAATGGTGAGCCGCTCCGACAGCGCCGAACGGCGTTGTCGGCAGCCTAATCCATTCCCCACACGTGGGGAAATGCACTAACCAGTGCGGCACCCCTGCCCATATCGGATGATACATCCGAATCGCCAAAGGCGATCGTCACTAATGAGCTGGACGCAGCTCAATACACCCAACTTGCCGCACAGGCGCTAAGGGCTGCGTTACGCGCCCCCAAACGCCCGTCAAAGGTGGCTTATAATTTTGATGGTCATCGTGACCTTCCAAGGTGGGCCAGGCGTTTGGTAAGGACTAGTTTAGCGTCCTATACCCCTGGCCCCGCGGCTGAACAGCCGTATCACGCGAACGCCGTGAGAAACTCCGGCAACAACTGCTTACACAAAAGCAGTTCACTAGAGTCTCATACCGAGAGCGCTTAAACAGGCAGGCACAGGGTGCCCCTGTTGAGAACCTCCGCGAGGTTCCTTTCGTTCTTTCTACGGGAGAAAGTGCCGATGATGCGGAGAAGAAGTTCCGCGCTTGGGCGGAAGGGGAGAAGATTCTCCCCAGCTTCGATGAGCTGCATGACAGCTATTCCCGTCGAGACATTTGGGTGGAGATGGTGTTGCGCCTGACATTTGCCAAATCCAAAGCGATGGAGCAACTACGCGCTCCGTATCGCACGCGCTACGCTATCGTCCCTGTCTCCACCATGGTGTCCGAAGACAGTGTGATCGTCACATCTGCCTCCGGCCAACTCCCACTTATTGGGAGTGAAGGGACTTCTCATGCCCCTCTGGTCGTTGACCTACAGCGGGATTCTCCCGCTCAAAAGCGTCAACGACGTCGCGGCAATCCTGACGTAGGGGAGTCTCGAACTCCCACGAACTCTGTGAGTGTGGATAACCCTTCCACTTCACCAGATACTGGGTTTGACCCCGATGATGGCGTCGCCCCATCCGCCGCTCCACATGAAAGTGTGGAGTACCCTCCGCATCGAGGATTGGAGGAGGAGGTCGCACAATTGCGACGTGAGATTCGCGAGCGCTGTGATCGACACATCCATCGCATCCATGATCTCCACCAGGGGATCTGCGATGAGCAGGATGCCACTGATCGCTTCTAGAGGCGGCTTGCCTCTCTCGAGACGACCGTTGCGGAGCTTCGTGGTCGCATTTTAGCCCTTTCGAGCTTACTTCGCCCTGCGGTGCCTTACGGCTATCCACCTTTCCACCCTCCTCCAGGAAGGGGCCCGCCTCCTGGTCCTGGTATGGCTTAAGCATACCGACATAAAAGGTTGGATGCGTACGCATCACCTTCGGGATTTCCAAGGTATACGATAAGCCCTTTCGGGATAGTACCTTGAAAGGTCCCACAAACCTGGGGCGCAGTTTATTGCGCAACACATTTGAAACTGCATGTGTACGAAGATTTTTAGCGTTTAATAAAACACTTTCTCCGACTTTGTACACACTTTTGTTACGCCGCCCCTTGCGGTCAGCTTTCTCCTTCTGCTTGTCTTGGCTTTCCGCCATGGCATCGCAGATGTGTCGTAAGATGTGGAGAATCGTGCCCAAAATTTGGCACACTTCTGGTCAAGTTTCGTCAAGGCATTTGGTCTAATTTCGGATTGGCTTAAACAGGGAGGGGGATTTTCAGCCTATCAGACTCAAGAAGTGTCAAGAACGCAAGTTTTGGTGAGTCACCCGACTTTGGTATTTTACATATTTTTGTGTGGGTACATTTAGGGACTATAGGGTAGTAGGTTTTTGTTTGCGGTTTTTCCAAGAAGAAGTCTTTTGGTTGTGGATTTGCCTAATAAAGTAAGAAGTATTTTGGTTGTGGATTTTCTAAGTGGAAGTCCATTGGTCTTGGTTCACACACAGCTAGGGGTCGCCGTTCTTCCCTTTTCGTACGCTAGTCGCCTCCGCCCGCCGCGGAGTTTTTGGGGGCAGAGGGTTGAATTATCCCCTCTCGCCCATTATACCCGGTCTGGAAGCGCCGCACGCGCACTTTGTCCCACCGGAAGTCCCTCGACGGGAGTACGATTTGGCGATCTCAACACCTCAACTCAAGTACGTTTGGAACGTGCTATTCACTGGATTGGTCTTGGCGTGGAGATATCGTTTGTGGAGTCTCACGAGCATATTGGGTCTTTACGCGGACATATTGGCTTGTTTTAACATTGGTTGGAAACTAGACCGGTTTTGGTCTTATTTCGTATTGGTCAGGGGCTAGACCGGAACGGTCGGTCTACCCTCTATTATTTCGTATTGGTCAGGTCTTGATCGTTTGGACGATCGACCTATTGGAAATTATCTCTTGGAAGTGTTTTTGGTCTGTTTGTGTCTGGGGTGAAGAGTTCCGCCCCAGAGATACCTACCCAGATCGGTCTTCTATATTCAAGACCACTTCGATCCAATCTGCGATCCCGATCCACCGAGTGTGTAACTAGCCCATTCCATCGGGTACACAAGGTGAGATGGACACTAAACAATCGGACCAAGTGGGTTCTGATGACGACCGGTCGTCTGCTTGCAGCGGACGATCGGACCAGATCTCGAGTGGTGGTCCGCGGAGTACCCCCTCCAAAAGTTGGAAGGCTGGGCGCGATGGTGGTAGTCAGGTTATCGATGCTAATGTTTTCGATTTCGAACTTGACTCCACCACAATGGTGCGCGTGCCCGGATTCGAACCAGGGATATCACCGTGCTGATATTCCATCAAAAATTGGATTCGAAGATTTGAATTATTTGAATATGGAGTCGTTCTGGAGAGGACGTAAGGAAAGGCTATCGCCTTACGTTCTCGTTGTTGATAAAGATGGCGATGTCCGATCTGGACTGGTGGAGGACCAGATCGGAATTAATAAGTTTTTTTCCTCCCCAAAAGGCTCCCACCGGAGCCGATCGGGACTATAGCAGGTCTTGCTATAGTTCCGGAAAGGATCAGGACCTTGGTCCTGATCCTATGCGTATGAATGAAAAAATTGATGGAAAACCAAAAGATGAAAATTACTTGGAGGCTGACTGGAACGATCCGGTCTACCTCCCTAAAGTCCCCAAAGTCCCCAAGGTGCCCAGAAAAGGGATTGGAATGGCCCCCGACGAAGACGACTTCGAAGAAAAGTCGAAGGTCGGGGATGAGGCTATCACCGAAAAGACCTGGACAAGATGTATTATGTTTTTGAATTGAAGCGATTTGTTCGCCAAAACCAGGTCTTTCGGGTGTTGGACCTCCATATCCCCGACCGTCTTCTCGGTCCCACTACCGAGCCGATCCAGAGTGATCGACCATTACTGCTCGTCAAGAATTTGGTGGCGATGTTGGCGGAGGTTGGCATTAAAATGCAGAACCCCGCCGGTGTCAATAAATTGTTTGAATTTGATGCTTGGAGACTGGAAGCGTCGATGCGGACCTCCACGACCGTTTGGTGCCACTGGTGGGGGCGGTTCGCCGCCCAACTCCCACCACGGCAATGAAGGTCGCCGAAGCCTCCACACAGCTTGTTGACATTTGTTCCGATGTTGAATCGATCTACCAGTCTCCACCGGCTTCTAACAGCTCATCAGAGTTGGAGACCGGTGTCGAGCGGATGACCATGGGGGTGGACCATGCCCGGTCTGAACAAAAAAGGGACATGCGGCAGCAAGGGGCTGCTTGCCAGTCGGGGCCCCAGCGAGCCCCACAGGTTTCAGTTCCGCAAAAGGAGGGTATCAACACGTTGTCCATGACGCCAGCCAACGTCCAAGCCATGTTTGAGACGATGATGCAACGTTTCATGGAAGAACGGGTTAGACCACCTATGCGCCCACATGTCCAAGACCGGTCTACCTGTCAAGGTTTCAATGTTTGCAAAGATGTGGATATGGAATCGGTAGCATCTATGGATAAGCCTATTAGAAGTGATAAACCAACCGGAAAGGGAAGGCGCAAGCCGCAACCGGCAAGACCGCGTAGACCAAGCAAGACAAGTGACTGTGATATGGAGTCGGTCGGCGGTCTTGACGACCATGGTGGGTCAGATGGTACAGGCGCAGGCAAGGTGCGCAAGGCTAACCTAGCCTCCACTACTGCCTACGACTTTGGATCTGCTGCGATTACGCTCATCCGTATGGCCGCGACGACCGACATCAAGGACTTCACCGGCAAGGATGCTGATGAAGACCAGGCCCGGTCTTGGTTCAGTCGGGTCAAGTCTGCGTTTCTGCGAGACCAGACCCCAAAAGGCGAACGTTGTTTAATCTTCCGGGATTTGTTAAAAGTACCGGCTGCGAACTGGATTCAACAGTTGGGTCGGGGCGTCCGGTCTGACTGGGACCTGTTATGTGCGGAGTTTGAAGGTCAATATTGTAACTCCGGATTTTCAAGCGCCCGTAAGTACCACCATATGCAGAAGCGGGCCGACGAAACACCGATCGAGTATTTGCATCGGTTGAACGTGGCTGCACTTCGCGCCGGAATAAAAATCAAAGAGAATAACCCGTCGAACGGTGCCGCCTTAGAACATGTGGGTCACTATATTAGTACCCTTGACGATCAAGAACTGGCGGACCAGCTTAATCTACTGCGTCTTAAGGATGAGGGCGAAGTCGAACAAACCCTGCGGAAGTTACAACAGTCACGTAGTATGAGAGAGAGGACCGCTTGTGGATCAGGTCGTTATCGTTCCAAGACCCAGATCGATCCGGTTAATTTGACCTTGGACCAGACCGACCCGAGCGGTCAAGGCAATTGTAGCTGATGACAGCACGGGGTCAGAAAGGGAAAGTGGAAGTCCATCCAGCCAAGGGTCATCGGATGAAGACCAGTATCGTTACGTATATGTTGCGGGGCCTGCCCCGAAGACCAAGTCGAAGTCCGACCAGGTGGACCAGAAGGGAAGGAACGGAAGCAAGTCCGATCCAGACCGACCTCGTCATAAGTGCTCCCACTGTGGGTCGAGCAAACATGATGGTCCAAGCTGCTGGAAGAAGATGGTGTGCAAGAAGTGCGAGAGACGCGGCCACCCGACGGACCACTGCCTCTTCGTATGCAAGTCATGTGGAGAGATCCACGAGGCCGGCCACTGCAAGATTGAAGAATTTTTTAACATGATGTGCAAGTGGTATGTGCCGGACAAGCACGCGGGGATGCTGCCGCCGGAAGCAGAAAAGATGTTAAACTAGAACGCTCGCCAGGTTGGAATCTGGATCGAGCCGAGCGTTCTACGGTTCACATCTATGCATATGTCGGCAAGGAGGATAAGACCGACAATACACGTTCTATTCCAAATAGCGTCGACCGAGACCATCCGGTCTACAGTTTGAAGACCGATGAGTACTCCCGGACTAAGGTGTTATGCAGTTGGACTTGCTGCCTGGAGAATCACGCGGATACTGGAAGTATCACGCGCCTGATAAATGGTTCAAGCAGGCGAAAGCCTGTGGCAAGATTAATAACCAGAAAGCGACGATGTTGTTCGACTCTGGAGCTGAAGTATCGATAATCGACTTCGCCTTTGCTCGTAAGGTCGGATGTCGTATAGACGATACCCAGAGACAAAAATGCGTCGGGATCGGCGAAAACTCTTATATGACCGAAGGAAGAACGCGTGTGAAAATTACTTTGTCGGGATCGCTGGTCTACTTTTTCAGCTTGGGTTGACAAGTTGGCTGGTCAAGACGCTTTACTAGGAATGGATTTCATGGTCCCAGCTGGTATTCGCCTAGACCTGTCACATGGAGTGCTTACGCTTCCGGATGAGGTCCAGGTCCAGTTGGATGGTCGAAGACCTCTGTATGGTTCGTATACCGATCTGGTCCGGTGGGACCAAGACCTCACTATCCCAGTTGGTCGGTCTGCCGATACCCCGGTTGAGAAAGGTTTTCGTTCGAGGAAGTTGTGGTTGACCAGGGGCAATCGGTGGGTCTCGACCGTCGTAAGGAGTGCTGGTCGACGTGATTTTGTCCGTGTTACCAATATCGGTGACAAGCCGCTGACACTGGACAATAACACTATTGTCTGCATGTGGTTAGCAGAAGGGAAGGTACCAAGGAAGATGGGGTTCGTCTCGATTGGGTCGAGGTGGTATGTCGAGTGGCAAAACCTGGCGTACCAATCGACCACCGATCTTATCAGCGATGATGGGTCGGTGGAAAAGGATACCTCACCTTTAGTGGAAAGACCAAGTTATGTCACCCCAAAAAAGATGTTGGTCCGAAGAAAGGCGCCGCAGTCACCAGGAACGGTGGACCATCAAGTAGACGAGCCAAGGTTAATCAATGTGGTGTCAGCACAAGACTAGGCGACAGCGGAGCAAGAAACGGAAGAAGGGGAACATGAAGTTGCTAGGTCGGACCATGATGGTATTCCTAATCAGACCGATATCAGTGAAGGACATCCCGTCGATCAAGACCAGGGGCGTTCAGCCGGTCCAGATGGTCTAGGTGATATCACCCCAGAAGATGAACAAGTCTGTATACATGAAGGCGGGGAACAGTAC
>JAPDHQ010000051.1:0-10757 GCA_026184515.1 Peronosclerospora sorghi
GTAGGTAGCGGAACTAATACAACCAGTGAGAAAATGTTTGAGGTTGTGTTGTTCTATTATACATTTAACTAACAAACTATCTATTATACATTAACTAACAAAAAACAATTAATGTAGGTGTTAACCGAACAAAATACAACCAGTGAGAACAATGTTCGAGGTTGTGCTGTCAGGTAAGTCTTAACTAATACAAACAAAAAAACTAACGTTCTTTCTTAAAGAAAAACACATATAATATTCATTCATAAGCAATAGCACAAAAAAACAGTGATTCTTAAACGAAAAACAAAAAACACGTTCATTCTTAAACAATACATATATGCATTTACCCCGATTGTTGATGATGGTAGTTCTAATTCGATGAACTACGATCACATCGACCCATCGGACATTTTAGATGTAGGAAAGAAGAGCGTCATGGTTTTCTTATACTACATTGATTAATTGCCGACGTTGTAATTTATTATGGCTGAAGCGGTTAGTTAGTATGGTGTAGGCGACCTGGGCTGCTTTGGTATTCATTATGCGCTTTCTTAACTGAAACCGCTTCGAGGCAATTTGTGGTTGTCTATAAATTTCTTTTAAGGAACAATTACGTTGTTTCTAAGAATTTTATGGACGACAAATGAATAGTGCACAAGGGATGCCTTGGGATTTTTCAGGGCTAGCTAGTGTGCGAACGGAAAATGAGCTTGTATTCATATGCTATGCATAAGAATAAAGTAAATTTGACGCATTATCAGCGTTGCGCTGTGTACTTTGTGCGGATGTGGTGACGAGTTGCTTTCGAGAATATATGCGTGGATTAGTGACCTGTGCATGTATTTTTATGTGTGACGAGAAACTACTGATGCGACGAGGTATTACAACAACGTTCTATCAAAACTAATGCGAATTGTATTACGGTGGATCGTTTGCGATTGTGCGGATTTCGATCTGGCGTCGTAAGCTATATTTGCTGTAATTTTTTTGCGTTGGATTTTTGGTGGGAAGATTTCTATTTCGGGTAGAACCGAACTTGATCTGGGGCTAGTATATGGCATACGGAGGGGACTACAACCCAAAGTATGCTGTGTCGTGCTCTATATTTTCCTTCTTGTTCTGTTTCGGCAGGGCTATTGAAGTGAGAATCATAATTTGTCTTTCTATGCTGGAAAGTTGAATATTGAGTTCTCGGCTAATAGTGACGACGTTGAGGAAGGCTGTGTTCGACGAGACTGTTTCATTTGAATTGGTTTTGTTGAGTGTGGCTATCTTTGATGTTGTTGTTTGTGCTGAGACGAAGTTTTCGTCTTGATAGTATAAAAGATATTAACCTGGTTGATCCTGCCAGTAGTCATACGCTTGTCTCAAAGATTAAGCCATGCATGTCTAAGTATAAACAATTTTGTACTGTGAAACTGCGAATGGCTCATTATATCAGTTATAGTCTACTCGATAGTACCTTACTACTTGGATAACCGTAGTAATTCTAGAGCTAATACATGCATGAATACCCAACTGCTTGTCGGGCGGGTAGCATTTATTAGATTGAAACCAATGCAGTCTTCGGGCTGGTATTGTGTTGAGTCATAATAACTGTGCGGATCGCGCTTTTGCGCGATGAATCGATTGAGTTTCTGCCCTATCAGCTTTGGATGGTAGGATATGGGCCTACCATGGCATTAACGGGTAACGGGGAATTAGGGTTTGATTCCGGAGAGGGAGCCTTAGAAACGGCTACCACATCCAAGGAAGGCAGCAGGCGCGTAAATTACCCAATCCTGACACAGGGAGGTAGTGACAATAAATAACAATGCTCTGGCTCTTCGAGTCGGGCAATTGGAATGAGTACAATTTAAATCCCTTAACGAGGATCAATTGGAGGGCAAGTCTGGTAGAATACGTATCATTATACTTTTAAATTGAGTTTCTACCTAAAATATAAGTTGGAAGAATAAACTAACTTTACCCTTCATCGATCTTGAATGTAGTCCGGCAAGTACAGCTTAGAGTGTACTTGTCGGATTTGTTGCTTAAGTACAAAATTCGTACTTAGCCGAGTGATCTTGGTAGTTGTGGGTTAACCCGCAAAAAGTGCAAAAGGCTTTTCCACAAAGTCTTGCCGCCAAAGACGCTCGAAAGCAAGAAGTTGAGACTTGTAGCGTTGAAAGTCGATTGTCCTTGGGTGCGTTAAGTTTTTGAAAAGCAGCTGGTAGTGAAGGCGTACCATCGTGGCAACTTGGCGATAGACACCTGTAAATTGCAGTGCAGGCGGGGAAAAGATGGCTTGGTTTCGGTTTATCCAAAGTGTCCGTAGAATACAACAGCGCAGAATGTTGAATAGTCGAATGGGTATCCGAGAACCGTAAAGACTTCGATGTGGTAATGGAACCACTAGGTCCTGTAGGAATAAAACCTGGGACCATTGGATAGGTGCTTGAAATAACCTTTGAAATGGAGGGAGAAAAGTAGTCCAAAGATTGCAAGCGAGATCGCAATCCCAAAAGAGGTGTTTTGGCGATTCCGGGGAGGAACAACCATGGACACACTTGATATCTGAAGTAAGCCAACTGTACTTGTAACGGAAAGCCAAGCCGTTGCGCTGAAGGCGAAAGAGGAAATCCGAGTAAATCGGAAGAGTGTCTTTTTGAAGAGTCCGTTCCAGAATCCAATAATTGGGAGGAAGTTCGACATGAGGAACTTCAAGTTGTTGAAGGGGGAGTCGAAGAACCACTGGAGAGGAAAGTAGTCGCCTCACCACATTGTTAGAGGCATGAACAATGTCACGACCGTCAAAAGTCCAAACGTGTAGCGCGCACACCATTTCCTCAGGAGGGAGTGGATGGATCTGAAAGAGACCGTAATGATTAGGAACCTTGATTCGGGACGAAAGGGTTTGCACAACTCTGGTGATGGAGCGACCACTCTTGATAGATGAACCAACCAATGCATCTCGTAAAGATGGATCGTCAGGGGTCTCACCAAAACAGCAGCAAAAAGTAGAAATTCGACGAATGCCTTCATGACTTAGGAATTGACACGCTTTTCGATGGAGAACTGATAGCGGTTTTTGTTCCTTCGTAAACCGTAGAAAAATATTGTTCCAGAGTGGCCATGTAAGCTTGGTCAAAACTGGATTTTCGTTGTGTAACTTGGGAAGGATTTTGGAGCTCCAGGTACCCAGGGCTCCACGCCAATAAGAAGGTAAGTGCTGCCAACGTGATGATGTTGAAAACTGTGATAGTGGTATGTAGAGAAAATCTAAACCACAGCCTTGACCTTGAAAGGCGTCATCAATTGATGCTTGAGCTGGGATAAACCACTTGGGTGGTGACGACAAATTGTGACGGCAGTGTCGTAGGAGTTGGCGTATGAGGTTGACTTGTAGTACGGCAGCACTGGTAGTGATTGCTGGTAGGTCGAGACCACCTTCATCTGTTGCTACTTGAAACCACTTACTTGATAAGTGACTCCTAAAGGCTGGATCATGAATAGTGACTGAAGGCGTGCTATTCATGAAATTTCGGATCATAGGATTCAATAGCGATAGTTCCCGCGGAGAGATGGGTTGCGCACCAAGAAAGTGCCAAAGAGTCGAAAGAATCATAGTCTTGAGGAGTAAAACTTTTCCTCTTAATGTCCGTGCTCTCCAACGCCATGAAACACAAAGTCGTTGGATCTTGACTAGGAGACGACCAAATTGGCAGTTAGGGTCGCTCTGAGGACCAACAGAAATACCCAGTAAGGACGTTGTATCGGTGTTTCCCAAGACTCGAACACCTGTAGTTGTGAGGGAGTCCAAAGTAGACTGATCCGATGGTTGCCAGGGGCGGAATGGAAAAATAACTGTTTTATCGACATTGAGTCGCATGCCAGTGGCGGAACAGAATTGCTGAACATTGTCGAGAAATTCCGGGGCATAGCGAAGGTTGTTAACCAGTCCGGTTACATCATCCGCAAAAGCCAGGATATGATGAGAGGTACCGCGGATCTTGATAGAAGAGTGCGTGTTTACGGCTCGTAAATAGCATAGTAGAGGTTCTATGAAGAGAACAAATAGTCCAGGTGAAAGAGGGTCGCCTTGGCGTACTCCAGCACCTAGACTAAAATATCGTGAGCGAGAGTTGTTGATGAGGACTTGAACAATAGTTCCGTGAAAAAATGTTGTAATCCATCGGCGGAAGTTTGTGCCAAATCCCCAATGTTGGAGGACAATATCAAGTGCTTGCCAGTTGACACTATCGAAAGCCTTGGCAAAGTCGAGACATATCGCACCCGCAGGATCACGGGTGTGGGTTCGTTTACAGTGGTCTTGAAGATCCAAAAAAGTAACGAAGAGAGTGACGGATATCCCGTCCAGGCACAAAACCATATTGATCTACTCCAAGAAGTTCAGGAAGAACTTGATTTAGACGATATGCGAGAGCCTTGGGACCGAATTTGGCATCTTGATTTAGTAGGGTGAGCGGGCGGTAATTTTGAGGATCAGACCGAGACCCGTTCTTGAACAGAAGGGAAATGTACGCGCGACGTTGAAACTTGCTCATTCGGCCTAACCGGAACTGAGCAGAGTAGACGAGCTCGAGTATCATGGCCCATTGAGTAGGAAAGAGTTGATAATACTCCGCGGGGAGTCCATCGGGACCAGGTGCCTTTCCCCTTGCCGTATGAATGATGGCATAGTAGAAATCGTTAGCGGTGAGTGGTGCATCAATCATTACTGCGCGTGAAGAGTCCAGCCTTCGGGTACTGGAGTGAAGAATAGTACGGAGTTTGTCTTGATCGAATGACCGTGGTAGGATGTCAAGATCCGAAGAGGTAGACTGAAAAATATTCGCCCAATATTGGCGATGGGTGGCCTTGATTGTTTCAGGGTCCCGAGAAAGTCCTGTTGGTGTGTCAACCGAAGAGATACTAAGCTTGAGATCCGAAGAAGCTGGGGATCTAAAGAATTGTTGCGAAGAACTTTCTCCAGTTGTTACATCAGCATCGAATTTTGAGACAGAATTCCGTTCTCGTAAGGCCGTAGAAAAGGCAGTGTAAGCCTGACGAGATTCTTCGCATTTGTTCTTGTTATCCTCGGAAGGAGATAGCGCATAGGTTCGCTCTTTGGCGCGAAGATCTTGCAGAAGGAGACGAAGCTGAGTGGCAGTGGCTTCTTTTTTCTTGAGGTATACTTGTGTTAAGAATATCTTGTCGCGTCGTTTGTGTTCATCGAGAATACATCCCGGGTTCCTTCTGGGATCCAATATTGTCGCTAGACGAGTGAGATTCCGGGAGAGCTGGATTTGTACGTCTTCATCTTGTAGAAGCCAAGTTGGACATCGAAAAGGCAGGTGGGAATGGTTAACTGCAGAGTCCGAAGCTGCGATGAGTTCGACGGGGATGTGATCGCTGCATCCAAATTTCGCACCATGTAGGTGAGAGGTTGAACGAATATATTTGTTGTAGAACTCGATACTGGCTAGGCAGTAATCGAGACGATTTCTTGATTTGGGTCCAGTAAACTCTCTTGTGTGTGGATTTTCCAATCTCCAATAATCAACTAAGCCAAGTTCGATCATCCAGTTGAAAAGCTCAGATCTGCCATTGGAATGGTAGGTCGTAGAGGGAATCGCTTGGTCGAGATCGGGATCCATTGTCATGTTGAAGTCCCCCATTACCAAGTGATGGGCGGCAGCATCAAAATGTTTTGGCAAAGCTTCGAAAAAGGTAGGTCGGTCGGCGGGTTGAACGGGACCGTAGACCACATGTAGAAAGACTGGGTGTGAGTTGAGTGTAGCTGATAACAGGAGGTAGCGATTCACTAAAGCTGGGTTTCCGGCATAAAGCGAGGTTTCCTCACGAAGATTCCGAAAAGGGTGTGCACCGCTAAAAAGGAGAGCAACACCATTGCGGGTTCCATATGTTTGAGATGATGTGTTGGACCAAAATGATGTAGCATGAGCATCAGCCGTGTGAATGAAGTAATCATTTTTCTTGAGAGAGTCGCAATCAGAGAGTTTGGTTTCTTGGAAGGCAACCACTTGATAACGAGAAAGTAGATCTTGGTACATCTTGAGAGAAGGCTTATTCAAACCATTCACATTTAGTGAAATAGCTTTGAAAGCCCAATTAGCACCATTAGAAGCGAAGGTGAGGGGTAAGGTCTCCTGTAGGAGAGGGACCTAGATTTTGGACAACCTTGATGAGTTCTTTCAGGTAGTCAGGGACTTGATCATATTGGACAAGTTCTTTGGCAAAAGAACTGAATGCCAACATGGATAAAAATTTGTCTTGAAGCAGTGGAATATCCAGGTTGACATGGTAAGTGGGAGCCGTGTCAACCAACGTAAAAATCTTCAAAACGTCCTGATAAACCGTGGGTGCCATGACGTGAAACACGACGTCCCAAGCTGATAGGGTGATAAGAGCTTGGTCAGTTGATGGATCAGGGGAGTGGCGCAGAACTTTTTTCAGGAGCGTGTCGGGATCACCAGTTGTTTGAAGTAAGCTTAGACAAGCCTTATACTCTGTAGACGGGCTTGATGGGACGGCGGCGAGAAGGCGGCAGGCTGCACGCTTTGAAGCTAATACCGCGAGTTTGCTTGGAGTTGAAATCGTGTTCAACATCAACCCTGGGTTTGCCTCAATAGCAGCAAGTTGATCCAACGGGCTGCGTGATTCAAAATTTTCCAAATACTTTTCGATGTAGGCGAAAAGTGCCGCACGGGACATTTTATCCACATCGTATGTTATAGTAGCTGGCGTGATTAAAGCCTCATATGCCTGAGAGTCCGTTGGAAGGCGAGGACTCTCGATGCAGGCTTCATCATCGTCGGCATGACGAATTTCAATGTCATAATGCCATTGGGGGTGATCCGGGTCTAGGTCATCATACCATAGTGGACTGTAGTAGTTCGGACTTGTAAGACCGGACGCTGTGACCGCCCCCAAAGTTTTATCAACGTGAAAGGCGCAAGCTTGAACGTCCACCGATGAAGCTCCAGATTTCCCTAAGAGAGCTTTCCGGTTGGTTGCAGCTTTAGCGCCGATAGGACGTAGTGGGCCTGAAGGTGGCACACATACCAATTCTTGCATAAAGGCTGCGTGACCGTCCGCAGTGACATCTGACGCTGAGTCGTCATCACCATCATCTAGTGCAGGAGGGATGTCGTCTATTTGCATAGAAACATCTGTACTGTCGCAAGCTTCTGCACTGGGCTCAGTACTTTCCAATGCTTGACGAAGAGACGAGGGAGTAGGGATGGGTGCTTGTTCGGTAATAGTCGGACGTGTGGGTGAATCAGTGGTAGTTGAGGCAGGTGGGGTGGTAGCTGCCTTTGCAGTGGATGCTTTGGCGGCTTCTGCCTCTTGTCTAACGCGAATAGACGGAGGAGTGACACGGTTATACCGTGCGACCTTATGGTTGACGAAGCATGGCCGAAGTGTGGTCATGCCATCGTCTGGCGAGGGGAAGTAGATTTCCCGTAATGGTTCATTGGGAGAAGGAACCAAAATTGTAGGCGCCTTATCCTGACCAAAGTAAATCGTGCGTTCACGGGAGGGTAACCCATTGCGCACAAAAGTCGGCAGGATGCAGGTAGGTGGTGCGTCATGGGAGGTAAACCATTCAAAGATCATAAGATCAGTGACTTCGTCTGGGAGACGGACGAGATCCACAAAGTACCGTGATCCAAACTGAGAAAAACGTGCTATTTGAACTTGGGATCCAAAAGCATTCAATTTCACCAGACTTAACTTGGACGCCATATTATACGACGTGCAAGTAAATCGGATTCCAGAAGAGGGGATAAGCATGAAGTCTTGTAACAGACGTGCCTGACGCGCTTCTTTCCACACTTGTGGTTGCGAATCAGTGGCCAGTTCATTAAGCACATCAGCCAGGTGCTTCCCTTTTATGACGCTTGAACATGGTATCCACATTTTATGCAGATCCGATGGGGCGGTCGGGGTAGGGGCCAGTCTGAGGGCATTGGTTCTTAGGGCGTCATAGTTGGACGCGGCGAGCTCAGCCTCACTTGCAGCCAGGATCGAGTCCATAGGTTGTTGGCGCGCATGTTCTGGGCGTGCGGGAGGGCGCGGAGTTTTGTCTTGGGCCGGAGATTTCGCGGGCGGCGAAGGTTTCTCTGGACGGGCAGGTTTCTCCGTGCGTGAATTTTTGGTTGGTGCGGATGGCATCTTTTCTGTTTTTTCTTTGTTGTTCTTTTGTTCTTTTTTTTTTTCTTTTTTGTGGGTGATGGAAATCTATACTAAGATAGTGGGAGTTCTAAACCCAGTAAATCACAACGCGGGTGACTGACTGCAGTTAAGGTGCAAACTGAACTTAAAGGGATTTTACCTCAGAAAGAACAGAGAGTCTTAACTGTAAGCCTGACGACGCAAAGTGTACCTAGATACACGGCGAAGTGGGGCTGCAGTCCTTAACACAGAATCTAAGACCCGTAAACCCCTTGAACGGTGGTTCTTACGTCCTCTCAACCTGATGCGTTACGCAACAGATATCAGGAAACGGGAAAAAGATAGGCCGTGGAAAGGCGCGGTTGCGACAACAGGGAAGAACGGGTGGTACGAGGAGTACTGGGCGCGGCGAGGGAAGGCAGCAGAAACCGCGAGGTTAAAGCTACGGGCGTCGAGTTTGTCTTGGACGTTCACCAACCAGTTAAGCACAACGAGGGTGTTGGTGCGGGCGGAGGCGAAAGACGGAAGGCGAAAACTCTGTGGACGGCGAACAAACGGGGCTTGAACGCGGTCGCAAGGGGGCGGCTCTTTTCTGGACGCTTGTTCAGAAGAGAGCAAATTCGAAACTGGAGGGCAAGTCTGGTGCCAGCAGCCGCGGTAATTCCAGCTCCAATAGCGTATCTTAAAGTTGTTGCAGTTAAAAAGCTCGTAGTTGAATTTCTGCTTTGGACGTCCGGTCCGCTTCCTCTGGAAGTGTGTACTTATGGATGTTCGAGGCATTTTTTGTGAGACTGCCTTTCTGCCATTAAGTTGGTGGATCGGTGGGCTTGCATCATTTACTGTGAAAAAAATTAGAGTGTTTAAAGCAGGCGTTTGCTCATTTGAATACATTAGCATGGAATAATAAGATATGACCTTGGTGGTCTATTTTGTTGGTTTGCACACCAAGGTAATGATTAATAGGGACAGTTGGGGGTATTCATATTTCAGCGTCAGAGGTGAAATTCTTGGATCGCTGAAAGATGAGCTTAGGCGAAAGCATTTACCAAGGATGTTTTCATTAATCAAGAACGAAAGTTAGGGGATCGAAGATGATTAGATACCATCGTAGTCTTAACCATAAACTATGCCGACTCGGGATTGGCAGTCGTTTAATAAATGACCTTGTCAGCACCGTATGAGAAATCAAAGTCTTTGGGTTCCGGGGTGAGTATGGTCGCAAGGCTGAAACTTAAAGGAATTGACGGAAGGGCACCACCAGGAGTGGAGCCTGCGGCTTAATTTGACTCAACACGGGAAAACTTACCAGGTCCAGACATAGTAAGGATTGACAGATTGAGAGCTCTTTCTTGATTCTATGGGTGGTGGTGCATGGCCGTTCTTAGTTGGTGGAGTGATTTGTCTGGTTAATTCCGTTAACGAACGAGACCTCCGCGTGCTAAATAGTTCCGCTTACCATTTTGGTAGGTGTGTGGACTTCTTAGAGGGACTTTTGGGTAATCAAACCAAAGGAAGTTGGAGGCAATAACAGGTCTGTGATGCCCTTAGATGTTCTGGGCCGCACGCGCGCTACACTGATGCGTTCAACGAGTATACAACCTTGATCGATAGGTCTGGGTAATCTTGTGAATGCGCATCGTGCTAGGGATAGACTGTTGCAATTTTCAGTCTTGAACGAGGAATTCCTAGTAAACGCAAGTCATCAGCTTGCATTGATTACGTCCCTGCCCTTTGTACACACCGCCCGTCGCACCTACCGATTGAATGACTCGGTGAAAAATTGGGACCGTGAGTCCGTTTGCTTCATTGCGAGTGGATTGATGGGAACTTTTTTAAACCTCGCCATTTAGAGGAAGGTGAAGTCGTAACAAGGTTTCCGTAGGTGAACCTGCGGAAGGATCATTACCACACCTAAAACTTTCCACGTGAACCGTTTAAAATTAATTGGGGGCTATTCGGTGAAGGCTAGCGGCTTTTTAAGCTGCAGGCTATTGCTGAAGGGCTCCATCAAGCGAACGTTTGGACGTTAGTCTAATCTAGTAGCTTCTTGTAAACCATTTCCTAATTATACTGATTATACTGTGGGGACGAAAGTCTCTGCTTTTAACTAGATAGCAACTTTCAGCAGTGGATGTCTAGGCTCGCACATCGATGAAGAACGCTGCGAACTGCGATACGTTATGCGAATTGCAAGATTCAGTGAGTCATCGAAACTTTGAACGCATATTGCACTTCTGGACTAGTTCTAAGAAGTATGCCTTTATCAGTGTCCGTACAAAAAACTTGGTTTTCTTCCTTCCGTGTAGTCGGTGGAGGATATGCCAGATATGAAGTGTCTTGTTGTTGATTTTTGGATCAACTGAAAGTCCTTTTAAATGTATGGATATGTACTTCTCTTCCCTCGAAAAGCGTAATATAGCTAGTTGTGGAGGCTGTCCTTATGGCCAGTCGGCGACCGTTTTTCTGCTATGACTATGGAGAGATTTCGATTTGTGTAATGTTTGGCTTCGGCTGAACGGAGCGCTCATTGAATGTTTTTCCTGTTACGGCGGTAAAGACTGGTGAACCGTAGCCGTTTGTGACTTGGCTTCTTA
>JAPDHQ010000217.1:0-11587 GCA_026184515.1 Peronosclerospora sorghi
ACCTTGGTCCTGATCCTTTCCGGGACTATAGCAGGACTTGCTATAGTGCCTTTGGGGAGGGAAAAATTTTATTAATCCCGATCTGGTCCTCCACCAGGCCAGACCAGACATCACCATCTTTATCGAGAACGAAGACGTAAGGTGATAGCCTTTCCTTACGCCCTCTCCAGAACGATTCCAAATTCAAATCTTCAGATTCAATCTTTGATGACACCTCGCGGTGATATCCACGATCACCAAGTGATCCGGGCACGCGCATTATTGTGGTGGAGTCAAATTCGAAATTGTGGTGGAGTCAAGTTCGAAATCGAAAACATTAGCATCGATAACCTGACTACCACCATCGCGCCCAGCCTTCCAACTTTCGGAGGGGGTACTCCGCGGACCACCACTCGAGATCTGGTCCGATCGTCCGCTGCAAGCAGACGACCGGTCGTCATCAGAACCCACTTGGTCCGATTGTTTAGTGTCCATCTCACCTTGTGTACCCGATGGAATGGGCTAGTTACACACTCGGTATGTAACGGGGTTACATTCGGGTAACACTGAGTGTTGGTGTACATTGGTACACCACGGTTGAGGCCAGTATTGGCCGGGTTGAAAGGTTTCGAACCTTTGGTTATTTTAACCAATCAGGGCATGGTTCCTTGGTGTGGTGGTGTCAGCCATCCACGTGTCAGTACACAGGTGTGTACACTACATTTTAGCTAGGTATGAATTAGGAATATTCTACTTAGTGTTACATATAGTTTATATTAGTTTAAATAATTACATATTAAATATATATTCAGCTTACTTTCCACTCCGTAATACAGACGCACGACCTCGACCGGTCGTGCGTGTAGTGAGTGCCGTAGCGTAAGGGGAGCCCTCCCCTTAGCTACACCCTTTGTAAGGGAGCCTTGCCGTTAAGGCACTAGTACAGGCTAGAGTAAACAAACCCGGGAATCTTGGCCCCGAGTAGGAGAGCTCTCTCCTACTAAGCCCTTAGTAAGGGCGTATCGGCTAAGTAGCGGCGAGCGCCGCGTTAAAGAAAGCCTTCCTCTGTGCGCTAGCCGCACCGTGCGTATACGCACCGGCTACATCTGGTAGCACTTGTAGTCAATCCAACACCTGTGTTGGTAGACTAGACATCCTCTGCAAAGGATGAATCAGGACGATTGGGATAGTTTGACCCTCGTCCAACAGGAAGCCTTTAAAAGGCTGTTACCCTTAACGGGGGAAGAAAGTATGAAGCTCCTAGTGGAGCAAGGCCTTGAGGCCGTAAAGGCAAGGGTGAATGCCCTCATCGCTCATGAGGCGAGTTGTGGTGGAGGTCATTCCACGGGGGTGCGCCCTCCATTATCGTTTAAGATAAATGAGTTCACCGGAGAGAAGGGTGACAACCTTTATGTTTGGTTGCGAGAGGTCGAAACGGCCTTCGCCACAGCGAACATGACCGCTGATCACTTGCAAGTGGGACTTGCATTGACCCATCGTACGGGCAAAGCCCGTACATGGGCGTTTACATGCTCGGAATCAGTCAAGGACGTGTTTCCAACATGGAAGGTCCTTAAGCAGAAGCTTATGGACATGTACGCAACGCCTGATCTGGTTTTCCAGAATCAACTGGCGTTCCTGAGGTGCCATCAAGGCACTAAGGACCTGGAGGTTTATATCCAGGAGCTTAAGACCCTGTTGGCAGGGATGTACGCGAAAGCGTATTCGGACGATGTGTCCATCCCGTCTTCATGGGAGGCCTGAGAGAAGGGCCAGCACGTTCGGAATTGTTTCTATGCCGACCCGAATCCCTGGAAGAGGCATTCAAGATGGCGTTCAACGCCGAGTGGAACTTCCGTTCCTCTAAGGTGGGTCCCGTACCCATGGACCTGAGTCAGGTCGAAGCGGAGGAGAAACCTCCCGCTAAGAGTCATTCGGACTCTTTTTCACAGAGATTCGAGACAGAGCTCTTGGATATGCTGCAGCGGCGTGGGCCGCTGAGATGCTTCCTGTGTGGGAGCATGGATCATCTGAGGAACAGATGTCCGAAAAATCCCCAGCGAGACACTCGCTACAAGGGACCAAGGGTGGGGAAAAAGCCCTTGTCCAATCCGGGAAACGACGGCTCCCAGTAGGTGCGGGGCGCCCTCCTGGGGGACCCCTCAGTGCTGTTAAGCCCCAGGGTAGGGGACGACAGCACAAAGCCCCGAGGGAAGCGGTGCTTTCTAGCATTGAGTTGGTGTACCAACCAGGTTTGCTGGTAGTCCTTGCGGACGTGAAAGGCTTTGATAAGCCTTGAAGAGTCTTGATAGACTCTGGAGCGTCTGATAATTATGTCAGACGGGCTTCTGTTGTGAAGAGTCGGCTGTATGCCGAGGCCCTAGAGGCACGTTCTCGTGACCGTGTCACGGTCCGTCTTGCGACCTGCGTACAGGTTTCTGTACCCAAGGTCTCCATTGACCTTAAGCTAAAGTTTGCAGACTTCGACAGCTTAGAACGTTGCCTAGTCCTGGATTTGTACTCGAGGTATGACCTCATTCTGGGCATGAAGTGGCTGGAGTGCCACGAGCCATGGATAGACTGGAAGGCTAAGTCCATTGGCTCAACGCACCAGCGGTCGGGTGAGGCATTGGCGAGTCATGAAGCCACCTTTGTGCGATCGCAAAAGCGATTCTGGAGTGAGATTCCAGAGATTGGGATGTCTGAAATGATCATTCCCAATGACGTTAAGGAAGAGTTCCTTAACGAGGGGGATTCGGCGGTTAATCCCCACGCCGTTAACGGTGAGACTGGTGAGTTGCCAGTGGCAGAGGTGGATTCCTCTGAGGCGACTCCAGTGGTAGGGGTAGAGACCCCTGTGGTCAAGCGCGAGGCGCTTCCAAGCGAAGCGACCCGCATTTTGTCTCTTTCGCACGTCAGAAATGATTCCGACTACGCCGTTGTAGGTGATACCGGCGAGTCACCGGTGGTAGAGGTAGAGACCTCTGTGGATAGGCGCGTGGCGCTTCCAGTAGATGGGGCAATTGACTCCCCCCATCTGGGTCTCGGGATGAGTCCCGAGGCCAGTAGTCAGCAGTCCTACAGGATGCTGAATAGTGTGACAGGTGTTGTCACAGAAGGCGTAAGCCTTGAACGGTTGCCTGGGGTAGACGAACTGTTGTCGTTGGGGGAGATGTCCTTCAACGAGTTTGGAACTGCTTTGAAAGCAGGTGAAATCGACGAGGTTGTCGTATTACGTCCGGAAGAGGAGTTGAACTCCTCGTCCACGATGGACGAGTCCGTTTTGGTGCAAGGCATTGAATGCCCGAAGCGGTCTCAAGATCATGCGGATCCTGAGGACCCTTACCATTCCTTATTAAAGGAATTTGTAGATGTCATTAGTGACAACCCGCCGATGGGGTTACCACCGGATCGGGGAGTCCGACATGAAATTGATTTGGTTCCCGGAACAAAATACTGCGTCACTAGGCAGTGGCCTCTCCCCAAGGAACAATGCGACGTCATCGACGCATTCTTCAAGGGGAAAGAAGAGGCAGGGATGGTACGTGAGAGTAAGTCTCCCCACTTATCTCCCACTTTTGTGTTCGTAAACCGAACGGAAAGTGGCGCATTGTGCATGCGTATAACAAGCTGAACGCAGCTACTGTACCCATGCAGACTCCGATTCCTCGGAAGGATGTCCTCCAGAACAATATGGCGGGATGTACTGTGTACAGTGCCTTAGATCTGGTGGACGGGTATTATCAGGTGCTCATGCGAGCGTCCGATATTCCGCTGACAGCGGTTAGCACGCCTAGTGTCATGCTGTGGGAGTGACTTGTTATGCCACAAGGGCTTTTAAATGCACCAGTGACTTTCAATCGCTGGGTGAATCAACTCTTCCGCCCTCATAGGAAGTACGCTCAGACGTACTTCGACGATATATTCGTCCATAGTCGTGCGGAAGGCGACTCGTCTGATGTTCAAACGCATCTTATACACCTTCGGGATGTGCTCGAATGTATGCGAGAGCATAAACTATATGCAAAAGCATCCAAGTGTATCTTTGGTGCTGAGGAAATTCCTTTCCTCGGATGCTTCATCGGTAAGGATGGAGTGCGGGGGGATCCCGCGAAGGTGAAAGCCATTGTGGAGTGGCCTTCGCCTGTAAATCTTAGAGATTTACGGAAGTGGCTAGGATTTGCCAACTATCTCCACAAGTACAGCGAGAACTACGCTGAAATGGCGAAGCCATGAACCGACCTTCTTAAGAAGGATGTTGATTGGTGTTGGGAAACCAAACACCAAAACGCTTTTGAAGCGGTAAAGGGGAGCTTGTTAAAAGCCCCCGTTCTTGCTCTCCCAGACTCTGGGAAACCATTTAGTGTCATCTGCGACGCCTCCGATTTCGCAATCGGATGTGCTTTGTTACAAGCAGACGATGCAGGAAGGGAACGCGTAATTGCGTTTGAGTCGAGGCAGCTTAAAGCTGCGGAACGGAATTATCCCGTTCATGACAAGGAGCTACTTGCAATGAAGTATGCTCTTGTCAAATTTAGGGCTCACCTACTCGGCTCTAAGCCGTTCGTGGTTTATACTGACCACGCGTCCTTACGGAAAGCGACAAAGTTGCCTCATCTCTCACAACGGATGGCCCGTTGGCTATCCTTCTTTGCGGAGTACAACTTTGAGGTTAAGTATAAACCTGGCTAGCAGAACGTGCTTGCAGACGCGTTGTCGCGTCGTCCCGATTACGAGCTCGCTCACGCGACATTCGTCACCTCATCTGTGGTAGATCTCATACGCCAGGCGTATGAGAAAGACCCTCAATGTACGGCGCTTATCCGCGCGTTAGGTGAAAAGGGTCTTGGCTCGTCTGAGCAAACCCTGTCAAGTCGATCTAAAGCTCGTTTACACCGTTACAGGTACTGTGACGGTCTGCTATTTTATAGCACGAGTGCGGAGGACACTCCGCGGGTGGTAGTTCCTCATAATGAGGAACTGAAGTATAGAGTCCTCTTTGAGGCACATGACGCCCCTACCGGGGGTCATTTAGGTCGGGATAAGACCTACAGCGATTTAAGCGCTTTGTATTGATGGCCCAATATGTATAAGTGGGTCGGTGCGTATATACGCACCTGTGAGACGTGTCAAAGGGTAAACCCTCTGCAAGTTCAGCTGCGCTTTTGGCGAGCTTATCGGTTCCAACGGAGTGTTTGAAATCCATTAGCATGGATTTTATCTTCGGTTTTCCGAAGGATAAGGCCGGGAACACCGGCATATTGGTCTTTGTAGACCGTTTGAGCAAGATGGCTCACCTGGCGGCGGTGCCAGAGTCCATAGATGGACAAGGAACAGCAAAAGTGTTCCTAGACCGTGTCTTTGGACATCAGGGTCTACCCGATCCTGTTGTGTCGGATAGGGATCCCCGTTTTACGGGACAGTTTTGGGGAGCGTTGTTTAAGGTGCTGGACACCAAGCTCCTCATGTCCACTGCGGATCATCCGCAGACGGACGGTCAGACGGAACGCGTTAATCGCGTTGTGGAGGACATTCTCCGGAGTTTATGCCCGGATTCTCCAAAGAGTTGGAGTGAGATGCTTCCGATGGTTGAATTTGCTATCAACAATTCGGTACATGCATCTACGGGGTTTACCCCGTTTTACGTGAACGGATTGGTGAATCCGAGGGTTCCGTTGACGCCACGTGTGTGTGGCCCAAGGCTTGAGGGGGGAGGATTCCCCGATGTCAGCCCTGTATCTGTGCAAAAGCACATCGATAAGTTTTTATCGACGCGCCTTAGTGTCTTACGACACGTCTGCGATGCCATGGCGGATAGCCAAGACAAGCAGAAGGAGCAAGCTGACCGAAAGGGGCGGCGTAATAAAAAGGTATACAGAGTAGGAGAAAGTGTTTTATTAAACGCTAAAAATATTCCTACACATGCAGTTTCAAATGTGTTGCGAAATAAACTGCGCCCCAGGTTTGTGGTTCCCTTTAAGGTGTTAGCCCGAAAGGGCTTGTCGTACACCTTAGACATCCCGAAGGCGATGCGTACGCATCCAACCTTTTATGTGGGTATGCTTAAGCCATACCAGAACCCGGAGGCGGGTCCCCTCGCGGAGGAGGGTGAGAAACCGGATAGCCGAAAGGCGCAACAGGTAGGAACATCTCCGACAGGCTTGATATACGACCCTGAAGATCCGCAACGAGAGTTTCGAGAGAGGCAAGCCGCTCCTCGAGGTGTTCATTCGCACTCCCCTCGTTGCGGAGTTCCTCCTGAGCATCTTGGATGCGAAGGCTGTGCCGATCACAGCGCTCGTGGAAGTCACGCCGCAATAGCGCGACCCCCTCCTCCAGTGCTCGATACGGAGGGTACGCCACATTATCATGTGGAACGCCTGATGGCACGACGCCATCACCGGGGTGAGACCCAGTACCTGGTGA
Organism: Peronosclerospora sorghi; assembly: GCA_026184515.1. Lineage (NCBI taxonomy): Eukaryota > Oomycota > Peronosporomycetes > Peronosporales > Peronosporaceae > Peronosclerospora > Peronosclerospora sorghi. The sequence continues at coordinate 6,406 of JAPDHQ010000217.1, forward strand.
AGTGGAAAGGGTATCCACATTCCCAGAACTCGTGGGAGTACGAGACTCCCCTGCGGCAGGATTGCCGTGACGTCGTTGACGCTTTCGAGCGGGAGAATCCCACTGAGAGTCAACGACCAAAGGGGCTGAAGAAGCCCCTTCACTCCCAATAGCAGGGAGTTCGCCGGAGGCAGATACTGTGCTTGCATTGCTCTCCGGCACCACATCGAGAGCAGAGCGCGTATAATAGGAGGCAGGCAATTGCCCTTGCGCTTTGGCCTGAGCATAGGCCAAGCGTAGCGCTCTCTCTACCCGAACGTCGTGTTCGGAAAAGCTGTTGTACAGCGCATCGAAACTGGGTAGGTGTTTCTCCCTTTCCGCCCAGGCGCGGAACGCCTGTTCTGCGTCTTCGACGCTTTCGTCCCTCAGGAGAACAAGGGGAATCTCGCGGAGAACATCCACGAGGGCACCGCGTGCCTGTTTCCCGAGGCGCGTCCGGTAGGCCTTAACGTAATAATGTTTGGGAGTTAGTAGTCGGGCCCGGAGTTGGTTCCGATGCGCAATTTCACGCGATAGGATAGCCGCTGGTCCAGGGGTATAAGAGGCTAAGCCTCTCTTGACCGCGTTATTAGCCCTCTTTTGAAGGTCGCGAGGTCCCTTACGTGCCCGTCCGGCACGTCGGGCCTCTTGAACCAAGGACGGTTCATTGGTGGTTGTTGCCTGTGGCACCCTGGAGGTATCACCCCTAGCGGGTAGCGGTGGCGCACGAGTTAGTGCGTTCTCCCCACGTGTGGGGAATGGGTTGGATGACGGATAGCGCCGTTCGGCGCTATCAACATGGCCAACCGTTGGGGAGAGCTCCCCAAGGGCGTCCACTTCCAAGCCGTCGGAATAGTTTGCGTCCATAGCACCGCTGAGGGTGTACAATGGACAGCCAGAGGTACTGGCGTTGGAGTTCTCCAACAAAATTTTGATTATTGCGTAAGCAATAGTCTTGATGGGGGAGGATGTAACGGGGTACATTCGGGTAACACTGAGTGTTGGTGTACATTGGTACACCACGGTTGAGGCCAGTATTGGCCGGGTTGAAAGGTTTCGAACCTTTGGTTATTTTAACCAATCAGGGCATGGGCCCTTGGTTTGGTGGTGTCAGCCATCCACATGTCAGTACACAGGTGTGTACACTACATTTTCGCTAGGTATGAATTAGGAATATTCTACTTAGTGTTACATATAGTTTATATTAGTTTAAATAATTACATATTAAATATATATTCAGCTTACTTTCAACTCCGTAGTACAGACGCACGACCTCGACCGGTAGTGCGTGTAGTGAGTGCCGTAGCGTAAGAGGAGCCCTCTCCTTAGCTACACCCTTTGTAAGGGAGCCTTGCCGTTAAGGCACTAGTACAGGCTAGAGTAAACAAACCCGGGAATCTTGGCCCCGAGTAGGAGAGCTCTCTCCTACTAAGCCCTTAGTAAGGGCGTATCGGCTAAGTAGCGGCGAACGCCGCGTTAAAGAAAGCCTTCCTCTGTGCGCTAGCCGCACCGTGCGTATACGCACCGGCTACACGGTGGATCGGGATCGCAGATTGGATCGAAGCGGTCTTGAATATAGAAGACCGATCTGGGCAGGTATCTCTGGGGCGGAACTCTTCACCCCAGACACAAACAGACCAAAAACACTTCCACGAATAACTTCCAATATGTCTATCGTCCAAACGATCAAGACCTGACCAATACGAAATAATAGTGGGTAGACCGACCGTTCCGGTCTAGCCCCTGACCAATACGAAATAAGACCAAAACCGGTCTAGTTTCCAACCAATATTAAAACAAGCCAATATGTCCGCGTAAAGACCCAATATGCCCGTGAAACTCCACAAACGATATCTCCACGTAAAGACCAATCCAGTGAATAGCACGTTCTAAACGTACTTGAGTCAAAGTGTCGAGATCGCCAAATCGTACTCCCGTCGAGGGACTTCCGGTGGCCAAAGTGCGCGTGCGGCGCGTCCAGACCGGGTATAATAGGCGAGATGGGATAATTCGACCCTCTGCCCCCAAACACTCCGCGGCGGGCGGAGGCGACTAGTGTACGAAAAGGGAAACGACGACCCCTAGCTGTGGTGTGAACCAAGACCAGAAGAGGTTTCAGCCACTTATCCGAAATCTAAAAGATTTCCTTACTTAAAGGTATAACCTCTTTCCTAAAAGGTAAAACCACAACTAACATACTACTACCCTATAGTCCCTAAATTTACCCAAACAAAAATATGTAAAATACCCAAAGTCAGATGACTCACCAAAACTTGCGTTCTTGACACTTCTTGAGTCTGATAGGCTGAAAAGCCCCCCTTGTTTAAACCAATCCGAAATTAGACCAAATGCCTTGACAAAACTTGACCAGAAGTGTGCCAAATTTTGGGCACGCTTCTCCACAGCCGCCCCTGAGTCAGACCTTTTCGCACAACGACAACGGTTTGACCTCGTCCAACAAATTCAGTTGAACCTTGCCATTCAGACTTTTCCTACATGGAGCAACCATCTTCTTCATCTGTTCCAGGTACTTGCACTGCTGGACTTGACCTTCTTGTATTTCCTTAACGACCGTTCTTGTAGGCACCCCGCATACCACGTCATCGCATGTCACTTCGCCCGTCCGGTCGGTCCGGTCTGGCAGCCCCCATCGTTCTACTGCACCTCAGACATCGGCAGGGCATCAGACCGGGACCGACGCGCAGTTGCAAGACGCACTTGAAGAGATCGCACGTCTCCAGGAGCAGATTGCTCAACAGGCGACACAACGTAAGCATGCATGTCCGGTCTTCACCTTGGACCTGTTCTAACCTTCGTTTGTCTTCAGCCCGTATACCTCCAGCCCGTATACCTCCTGTCATCAGCAAGGCGATCAATGCCCTGCTTGCCGCCGATCGGCAGTCGAACACGCATGACCTCCCGCTGCGTCAGATTTTGACCGGACTAATAAACGCGCGCAATAGGTTGACCCGCTTGGAGGCTCATCAGCTTCATCTTCGGGAGCAGATTGTGCTGGTCCAACAGCATCAAGCAGAAGACCTGCTTGACCAGACCACGTTGAGCATTCAAATCGACGACCTCGAGAGGCGTCTCACTGAGCTCCGAATTTCGATTCAAGACCAGACCGAGGAGGTCCAGTCTTGTGAACGCAAGTCGAACGATTGGACGCAGGCAACGAACGGTCTTCGGGAGGTATTAAAAGAATGTCATCAGCGCTTGGTTGACCTGTTGCGTCCTCTTCGGCATCCGGTTGCTGCCTCCAGCGTAGTCCGGTCTGCGTTGGCCGCCTTGGTGGACCTACACCGGGACCAAGACCAAGGCCGTTCATTGGCCGAAATTCCCCAGCCCAAAATTCGTCAAAAGTCTAAGAAGCGCGCGGACGCGCCGCGTCCCTCGAGGGCGCGGGGAACAGCGCGCGACCCTGAGCTCGAAGGGAAGCGTGCGGTGCCTCGTAGGCGAGCCAAGATACAGGCGCCCCTCGTGAGCCCAAGCTTGGACGAGGATGACGACAGTAACATCTCCAAAAATCGAGCGCCGTCGACCGCCGGTGCTGACCGTGCCAAGTATTCAGAGGTCTCGTCCTGGGATGACTCCGGCGAAGACTCCGGTGATTCGGAGTTTGCTGTCCCCATCCCAACCTTTAGTCGCGAACAAGTCCACATGAAAGTTTTGTTCAAGTTGCATCGACTTCAGAGCAAACCAAGAAGACCGGCCCGCATGGTGGCGTTCCACCACCTCATGCGTCGACAAAGTCAACACCTACGGTCTTGCCTGGGACGTCCAAGCTCCACAAAGATGCTTTGTTGGCCAACGTGGCAATCGACAGTTCTTCCCTTCCGCCACGAACGCGTGAGGATACTTTGCCGTGGTCGCCAGGGCAGATCGGTTGTTTACGCCGGTACACCCTGACCAAGCCGCTCCTGGCCCGGTCTTGGTGCACTACACCGGTCTTGAACCTCAAGGATGCTTTGGTCCAACTATACCAACAACAACCTTGGCGTAACCAGTGCCAGGACCAAGTTGAAAAGCATCCGTCGTTGACCGTCGGCCGTCTGTGGGGTGATGGCGAGTGAGGTCGTAAGTAGTCGACCAGATACCACTTAATATATATCATCGTTCTTTTTCACATGTTCGGTCATCAAATCACTTGATCTAATTCCACCACTTTCTCCAGAGTTGCACTAGACACGTTATCACCAACCGTTCCACTTACATTTACACTTATAACAATCCACGTTCGTCACTCCACTATTCCAATTCGTCACATATTCACAATACACAATACACAAGACACAAGACCTTCCACCTCTTCACATCGGTCGGGAAGACCGATGCTACTCCATGTCTTGGTCTTGGTCTTCATGGGTCTGCATCACTGCGAAACGGTTCCGACTGACTCGGTCCCGCTCGAATTCTCGTAGTAGTGCTCCACAGTTCAGGTCGGACTCATCGATCCAAGTTGTTTCATCGTGGTCCTTCCATCGGACCAGATATTCTCGGTGGGTCCGGCCAAACCTGGTCTTCTTGACCGATCGGACATCTAAGACCTTTTCCACTTCAAATTCGTCCTTCTCCAGCGGTCGTTCCCAACTGTCCTCCGGTAGTAATGCTTCATCGAAATCAAACCGTTCTGCCTCGTCTACTAGACAGGGCATTTTGGGAAGATCAGGAAATTCTCGGACCAGTTTTAACTTGGACACATGTACGATCGGGAAGACCTTGTAGTCCGTGCCGGTTGTTACTAGACGGGCAGCGTGCTCACCAATCAGCTCGGCAACACGGAAAGGACCGTGCCACATGTGAGCCAGCTTCTTCGCATAGCCCTCCTTCACTCGGTCTAGGTACAACCATACCCTCGCCCCTGGTTCTATACCGTGGGGTTGGACCTGGTCGCTGTTCCGGTCTGCCCGGTCTTGTGTAGGTTGACGTAATTTTTCGTTGACAATTTCTCTTGCATGCTGGTAATGTTTCTGGACCTGCATGCGCCAACGTCGAGCATCACAATCGCGGGTCCGAGTGCAGCCAATAGGCATCGCGGCTTCAATAGTGGACCGGGGGTCCCATCCATACGCAAGATAAAAAGGCTTTTCTCCTCGGACCCGATCGGTTGACGAGTTGAGTGCAAACACCAGCCTTTCTGCGTATTCGTCCCAATCGCGCTGGT
>JAPDHQ010000296.1:0-11361 GCA_026184515.1 Peronosclerospora sorghi
GAACTAGCCCATTCCATCGGGTACACAAGGTGAGATGGCAACGCAAGATCAATCGGACCAGGCGTCTTCTGTTGATGATCGGTCGTCTGCTAGCAGCGGACGATCAGATCGGATCGCAAGCGAAGGTCCACGGGGTACCCCCCCTGTAAGTTGGAAGGCTGGGCACGATGGTGGCCAGGTTCTCGACACAACTGTGTTCGGTTTTGAACTTGACTCCACCACAATGGTGCGCGTGCCCAGATCATTTGGTGATCGTTGATATCACCGAAATGATGTCCAGTCAAAAGTTGACTTAAGTGATTTAAATGTGGAATCGTTCTGGAGAGGACATAAGGAAAAGCTTTCACCTTATGTTCTCGTTGTTGATAAAGATGGCGATGATCGATCTGGCTGGGTGGAGGAACAGATCGTGATTAATAAGTTTTTTCCTCCCCATAAGGCTCCCACCGGAGCTGATCGGGACTATAGCAAGTTTTGCTATAGTTCCGGAAAGGATCAGGACAAAAGTCCTGATCCTATGCATTTACATGGAAAAATTGATGGAATAAAAAATGAGAACCAATCGGAGGCTGATCGGAACGATCCAATCCACATGCCTAAGGTCCCCAAGCAAAGGCTAGGAATTCCTCCCGAGGAGGACGACTTGGAAGAAAAGTCGCAGGTCGGGGATGGGGTTATTGACGAACAAGACCTGACCAGGATGTATTACATCCACGAGTTGAAGCGATTTATTCGTGAAGACCAGGTCATGCAAATTTTGAACCCCCAGATCCCTGATCGCCTCCTTGGACCCACTACCGAGCCGATCCAGAGTGATCGACCACTGCTGTTGGTGAAAAACTTGCTGGCGATGTTGGCTGAGGTCGACATAAAAGTGCAGAACCCGTCCAACGTCCACAAGCTGTTTGATCTGGACACTCGCAGGCTGGAGCTGTCGATGTCGACTCTCCATGATCATTTGGTGCCGTTGGTGGGGGCGATTCGCTGCCCAACTCCCACCATGGCATTGAAGGTTGCTGAAGACACGGCAGCACATGACGATGCGTGCTCCGATGATAAATCGGTATATCATTCTCCACCTTCCTCTAACAGCTCATCGTAGTTGGAGGTCGGTGTTGAGCGGATGACCATGGGGGCAGATCATACCCCATGGGAGCATAAAAAGGACGTGCGGCAGCATGGGGCTGCATGCCGGTCGGGGCCCCAGGAGCCCCCACAGGTGTCAGTACCTCCAAAGGAGGATACCCACACGTTGCCCATGACCCAAGCTAACGTCCAAGCCATGTTTGAAGCAATGATAGAGCGTTTCATGGGATATCGATGCATATCACCTCCGCGCCCTCATGCTCAGGACCGATCTGCCCGGAAAAATGTCAATATTTGCCGGGACATAGATATGGAGTCAGTAGCATCAGTGGACAAGGCCACTCGAGGTGTTAAACCAATTGGCAAAGGAAGACGCAAGCCGCAACCAGCTCGATCGCGCCGATCAAGCAAGAACAGTGATTACGACAGGGAGTCAATCGGCGATCCGGATGACCACTATGGGTCAGACGGTGCAGGTGCGGGCAGAAAGCGAAGGTCTAATCTAGCCTCCACGACCGCTTTTGATTTCGGATCTACTACGATCCCGCGCATTCGCATGGCTGCGACTACTGATCTCAAGGAGTTCACCGGAAAGGACACCGACACGGAGCAGGCCAGGTCGTGGTTTGGTCGGGTCAAGTCTGCTTTCTTACGGGATCAGACACCAAAAAAGGAACGGTGTTTGATCTTTAGAGGTCTGCTGAAAGGACCGGCTGCGAACTGGGTCCAACAGTTGAGTCGGGATGTCCGATCTGACTGGGACCTGCTATGTTCAGAGTTTGAGGGGCAGTACTGCAACTCCGGATTCTCCAGCGCCCGCAAATATCATCCCATGCAGAAGCGGGGCGACGAGACGCCGATCGAGTACTTACACCGTCTGAATGTGGCTGCAATTCGCGCCGGCATAGTGATCAAGGAAGGAAACCCGCCGACCGGTGCCGCTTTGGAACACGTGGGTCACTATATAGTACCCTTGATGACCAGGAGCTGGCAGATCAGCTCACCCTGTTGCGCCTAAAGGATGTGGGAGAAGTGGAGCAGACGTTGCGAACGTTGCAACACTCCCGCAGCATGAGATCAAAGGGTGCCGTTGGATCAGGTCGTTACAGATCCAAGACCCAGACCAATCCGGTGAAGAGACCCTTGACCAGATCGGCCCGTGCTGTTAAGGCGATCGTAGCTGAGGACAGCACTGGATCGGAAGAGGAAAGCAGTGGCCAGTCCAGTCGGGATTCAGACGAGTATCAGTACCATCACATCTTCGTCGCGGAACCTGCCCCGAAAACCATATCGACGCCTGACCAGGCAGATCGGAAGGGCAGGAGCGGAAACAAGTCTGACCCGGACCGACCCCGCAAGAAGTTTTCTCACTGCGGGTCAAGCAAGCATGATGATCGGGGGTGCTGGAAGAAGTTAATATGCAAGAAATGCGAAAGACGCGGCCACCCCACCGATCACTGCCTTTTCGTGTGCAAGTCATGTGGAGAGATCCACGAGGCCGGCCACTTCAAGATGGAAGAATTCTTCAACCTGATGTGCAAGTGGTATGTGTCGGGCAAGCACGCGGGGATGCTTCCACCTGACGTGGAAAGGATGTTAAACTAGAACGCTCGCCAGGTTGGAATCTGGATCGAGCCGAGCGGTCTACGTTTGGCATCTATGCATATGTCGGCAAGGAGAATAAACCCGACAATACATATTCTGTTCTCAATTGCATCGATCGGGATCATCCGGTCTACAATCTCACGACCGATGAATATTCCCGATCGAAGGTGGTCATGCAGCTAGATCTGCTTCCTGGAGAGTCTCGAGGATACTGGAAGTATCATGCGCCCGACAAATGGTTTAAGCAGGCGAAAGCCTGTGGTAAGATAAATAACCAGAAACAGACGATGTTGTTCGACTCTGGGGATGAAGTCTCGATTATTGACTCCGCCTTTGCTCGTAAGGACGGATATCGTATAGACGACACCCAGAGACAAGAATGCGTCGGAATCGGTGAAAACTCTTACATAATCGAAGGAAGGACGCGCGTGAAGACCACCCTATCGGGTTCGTTGGTCTACTTTTTCAGCGCTTGGGTTGGCAAGATGGCCGGTCAGGATGTCCTGTTAGGCATGGATTTCATGGTGCCGGCGGGTATTCGCCTTGATCTGTCTCATGGAGTGCTTACACTTCCGGATGAAGTCCAGATCCAGTTAGCTGGTCGGCGGCCCCTATACGGATCATACACCGATTTGGTCATGTGGGATCGAGATGTCACCATTCCAGTCGGCCATTCGCTGACACCCCGGTCGATAAATGTTTTCGTTCAAGGAAGTTATGGGTGACCAGGGGCGATCGGTGGGTGTCGAAGTTTGTGAAGAGCGCCGGCCGACATGATTTTGTCCGAGTAACTATTATCGGTGACAAGCCGCTTACGCTCGACAACAACACGATTGTTGGAATGTGTCTGGCAGAAGGGAAAGTGACAAGGAAGATGGGGTTCGTCTCGATCGGATCGAGACGGTATGTTGAGTGGCAGAACTTGGCATACCAAGCGACCACCGATCTGGTCGGCAATGATGGATCGGTGGAAGAAGATATCTCACCTATGGTGGAAAGACCCAGCTATGTAACCCCTACGAAGATGCTAGTTTGAAGAAAGGCACCGAAGGAGCCGGATACGGTGGACCATCAAGTAGATGAGCCAAAGTTCGTTAACGTGGTGGCGACACAAGAACAGGTGACAGCGGATCCGCAAATAGAAAAAGGGAAGCATGGCGAGACTGGAGAGGACCATGATGGCACGCTTGAGCAGGTCGATGTCGGTGAAGGGCAGCCCGACGATCGGGAACAGCAGTGTTCAGCCGATCAGGACGGTTTGGGTGTTATTGCCCCGGAAGATGACCAGGTCTGAATCCATGAGAGCGGGGACCAATACATTCAGGAGTTGGAGAGCCAGATGGCAGTCCTCCCTGAAGCGTCTGCTGACCCTCCCGAGGTTAATATGGACGATCTGCAAGTGGGTGATCGGGATCTCAACAGTCCCGATCAGATCGATCAGCTAAAGCAGATCATATGGAAGAAGAAACATCTGCTGATCGGTAAAGGCAATGCCTTACCCCCTGCTGCTCGCGGAGCGATTTGTGACATCGACGTTGGAGATGCCAAGCCGATCGCCCAGCGATGCCGACGTGTGGCGCCACAATACCGCGAAAAATTGTCTGACATTATTAAAGGACTGTTGGCTACCAAGATCATCAGACCGTCGACCTCGCCATGGGCCTCACCGATCGTGATCGTGATCAAGAAGAACGGTGTCAACATCAGGTTTTGTATCGACTATCGGTTGGTAAATCGGTTGACCAAGCTTATGGTGTACCCGATGCCGCTGATCAGCGATCTACTAGAAGACCTTGACAAGACTCTGTAGTATTGCTCACTAGACATGGCAAGTAGATTTTGGGTGGTTTCGATGTCCGATCGGGCTCGCGAGATCTTCGCATTTGTTACGCCGTTTGGTCTGTTCGAGTGGAACCGTATGCCGTTCGGTTTGAAGAACGCGCCCCAGATCTACCAGAGGCTGATCGACAACTCATTGTATGTACATTTCAAGATCAGTACCTATCTGGACCCCACCGAAAACCATGATGTATTTACAGAGGGTGAACCCGATCGGGAAAGGAGACCGTCAGTTCTGGGGAGGCGATCGTTTATCGACGACATTCTGATCCCTGCTTCGTCATGGAGCGATCTGTGCGAGAAGGTCGAACGGTTGTTGGAGACATGCGATCGCTGGAACCTGTCGATCAGTGCTGTGAAGAGTTTTTGGGGCATGTCCAAGGTCGCCTATTTAGGTCATATGGTGTCAATCAGTGGACTGGAGGCCAATCCCAAAGATCTGGAATCACTGAACAACCTCCCGTTTCCCAGATCACTGAAGGCAATGCAGTCCTTCCTAGGGAGTCTAAATTACTACAGCCGCTTCATTGAATACTTCGCGATTTACGCGGCCGTGCTGTACAAGCGGGAAGTCGACTACCATATGTTGCGCGAAGAAGATCGGGCAACTTTACGGGAGGGCAGCGACTCTGATCTGCCCGCAGATTGTCCGCAAGTGGAGGCAGAGGATCACATGAGGCGTGCAAAGGTTGCTTTTGGTATGCTAAAGGCCAAGATGGCGACGGCACCGATTCTCAAGCACTTCGATCCAGAGAAAATGCCGATCGTCATTGTGTATGCTAGTAAGTGGGCCATTTCTGCCACTCTAGTGCAAGAACATGATGGAGTGTACCACCCGGTCACTTTTACGAGCCGTACATTGAAGCCGAACGAGGTCAACTATGGGATCGTCGAAAAAGAAGTTCTGGCTTTACTACGGATCTTGGATGTGTGCTACAACCTACTGGTCGGCCGATCTGTAAAGGTCCTTTCAAGAAAGTCGACATTGGACTGGTTATTATCAGCCAATGGGATGGACGGTCGGCTCGGCAGATGGTCAGCTATCTTGTCGCAGTGGTCTCTCGAGGTCGTCAATTGCACCAAGGGAGAGGAAGAGATATTAGGCACATTAGCTGCCAGTATCACCTCTCGGTCCGAAGTGGATGAGGCTTTAGTGGCGATTGCCCCAAGGAAGCAACCTCGACAGTCAATCTCGCGGCCGCCGCCGACCGTCGATCAGGATGAGGAACACCTGGTCTTGAGTTTTGACGGGTCGGCCAGCGTGAACAAGAAGGTCGGCTCCTATAGTGCCATACTGTGGAAGTTACCACAATGGTCTATAGTCGCAGCCGCCACCGATTTCACGCCTGACATAACGGTCAACGAGGCAGAATATCGGGGTCTACTTCTATGTCTTGATCTGCTGTCATCACAACAGAAAGGGAGGATCATCATATGTGGTGACTCCAACCTAGTGATAAGGCAGATCACCGGGGAGATCGAATGTAAGGAACCACGGCTGAAGTCGCTGAATGATCGGGTGATGAAGAAACTGAAAGAATATCCCAACCACGAGCTATTGCACGTGAAACGGGACTGGAACAGAAGCGCAGACCACCTCGCGACCCAAGCCATGCGAGACCAGACCGGGGCGACGATCACCGAGGAGGAAGTTTTACAGGAAATTATGGACATAAACAGGCTCCGGAGGTGATCAATCCCAAGGACAGCCTTGGTCGGGTGCATGTGATGGCCGCAACCAGATCGCGAGCTCGGAAGTCTCGCCGATCGTTCCCCAAGGAAGGCTGAGTGAGTACGTTGTACAACAGCTAAGGGCGGAACGGATCCTCAAGGCGCAGGACGAAGAAGAGTGGATCGTCAACCTGAAGGCTTATCTGCGCGGTGAATTGTCCAAGTTGACAAATGGTCAGGTGAAAGAGTGTGCGAAGATCGCGGACAGTTACGATGTGGATGAAAATGGATTGCTATATTGCTGCCGCGACACTGATCAAGACAGTGCCGATCGAGATCGACTGGCGAAACTGGTGATCCCTGAGTTGCTGCAGCCGGATGTACTTCATCACTACCATGTGAGTCTAGAAGGGGGAAATCAAGGCATAGGCAGAACATATCACAAGATCAGGTCCCACTTTCACTGGAGAGGACTTTTTCGAAGCGTGCAGAAATATGTGGGCTGTTGCACAGATTGCGAGACCGGAAAGGGCAGACCGATAATCAAGGGCGGATCGCCCGGAAATATCGAGGCTACCTACCCTTTCCTTTCCAGGTGATAGCGATGGACCACATACCGTCACTGCCCAGATCGACGCGCGTCAACACTGAGCTGCTGATCTGGGTCGACCTATTCACCGGTCTGGTGATTGCAAAGGCTAGTGCATCCCGATCTGCGGAGCAGATCGCCCAGAGTTACGAAGAATGCGTGTTTAGATGGTTCGACGCCAGCGAAGTTATCAGACACGATCGGGAAACCGGTTTTATGGCCGAGGTGTTCCGGTAGTTCAATAACATGCTAGTCCAGAAACAGAGTGCGACGATGGCATATCGTCCGCAAGCGAACGGATCGGCTGAACGCATGGTTCAGAAAATAACAAGGGCGATCAAGATGTATGTGGCCGACCCAGAACAACGTGACTGGGATGAGTATGCAGAGATACTGGTATTCGCACTCAACTCTTCAACCGATCGGGTCCGAGGAGAGACGCTTTTCTATCTGGTGTATGGATGGGACCCTCGATCGACACTTGAAGCGGCGATACCGATCGGCTGCACTCGGACCCGTGATCGCGATGCCCGCCGTTGGCGTATGCAGGTCCAGAAGCACTATCAACATGCGGAGAAGTCATCAACGAAAAGTTGCGTCAGGCCACACAAGATCGAGCAGATCGGAATAACGATCAGGTCCGACCTCACGGTATTGAACCAGGGGAAAGGGTCTGGTTATACCTCGATCGGGTCAAGGAAGGATATGCAAGGAAGTTGGCTCATATGTGGCACGGTCCTTTCCGTGTAGCAGAGCTGATCGGTGAGCATGCTGCCCGTCTGATCACGATCGGCACGGATTATAAAGTTTTTCCGATCGTGCATGTGTCCAAATTGAAGCTGGTCAGAGAGTTCCCCGATCGGCCCAAAACACCCTGTCTGGTGGATGAAGCGGAGAGATTCGATTTTGATGAAGCTCTGCTGCCGGAGGACAGTTGGGAAAGGCCATTGGAGGAGGACGATTTCGAGGTGGAGAAGGTGCTAGATTTCCGATCGGTCAAGAAGACACGTTTCGGTCGCACCCACCGAGAATATCTGGTCCGGTGGAAAGATCATGATGAAGCAACTTGGATCGATGAGCTTGATCTAAATTGTGGAGCACTGCTACGAGAGTTCGAGCGAGAACGAGTCAGTCGGAATCGCTTCGCAGTGATGCAGACTCATGAAGATGCTGACCAAGAAACGCAGTAGCACCGATCAGACCGATCGGTGTGAATATGTGTAAGGTCTGAATTATTGTGAACATATGATAAACTGTGATGAACTGGAGTAGTGGAGTGACGAACGTGATAATGATTTTCGCGATGTGAATGGAACTGTATATGATAACGTGTTGGTGCAAGTTTGGATAAAGTGATGAATTTTGGTCAAGTGACCAGGTGATCACTAAGTTTGAAAGAATGATGACATATATTATGAATTATCTGGTCAGCTAATACCGTATCAAGATTCGCAATCACCCCACAGGCTACCGATAGTCAGCGCCGGGTGATCTACAATCTGGTACTGGAACTGATTACGCCAAGGCTCCTTCCGATCCATCTGGAACAAGGCGCCCTTCAGGTCTGCAACTGTCTCGTCACAGCGGAAGCTGGGATACCAGATGCCATCCTCAGCTAACGCCCGGGGGCTCTCGATGCGACGCTTGGCCATGTGAAGAAACACTGGATATAAGAAAACGTCGAGGTCGCACTCGCGGGCCAACATCCCTTCCAGTACAAACTGGCATAGGATCAGCCAGGCCTCGCCCGCTCGACTCCGGCGCTGTTTCCGGAGCTTCCGATACAGGATCAAGTCTACGTCACGCAACTTCTGATCCGCGGGAAGGACGAGGTAATGGGTGGATTCCCATATCGCTTGGCAGTGGGCTGCATTGAAAGTCCGAAGTCGATCCAAGAGCGAATCGACCCAAGGAGTTGACGCAAATATCGAGTCCAACTTAGCGCTGAGCAACACCTCCCATGGCCGATCTGTATATACCAGAGAGATCTGCGCTCCTGTAACCAGATCTGCTTGCCACGCAGATGGATCAGGAGTCTTCGGAGCTGGAGGGAAGAGCCAAAAGTCGGGTCGGGACAGAAACCGGACGAGACCTTGTTTGGTCAGGGCTGACCGGTGCAAGCTACCGATCTGCCCCGGTGACCACGGCATAATGGCGTCGAAAGTCCGCGATGGGAGAGGTCGACCTCCAATCGTTATTCCCTTCAATCGGGCGTGACGGCGCAGTCCAGATGTGCCAGGCTGGCAAGAAGGCACTGATCCGGGTGTTTTACGAGCCCGTGCAGTTTTGTTACTCTGGGAACTGATCGCCTGATCAGTCCCCGATGCAGACTTCATCGGAGCCGGACCTCGACGCCGATCGGACCGGAACTTAGATAACGCGCTGAGTGTGAACTCAGAATCTCCCGATCCGCTGTCCGAGTCCCCTCCGGAGGAGACCTCTGTGTGCTGGGTACGAATAGCACGGGGGCGCGAGGGCGCATGAGATTTGGCGATGTTAGAAGAGTCATTTGCAGCCGATCTTGGGCTTGATAGATGCGCCGTCGTCTTGGCTTTCTTTTGGGGCACCGCCCGCTTCTCCTCGAATTCGGAGTGGCGAGCTATGCCCCGCGCCCTTGTGCCCCTCGACGCGTCCTTGCGCTTACGCTTGGAAGTTTTCGAAATCTTGGAGTGGCGAATTTTAGCCAATGGGTGACGTTGTCCTCGATCCTGGTGTAGGTCGACCAGAACGGCCGATGCAGACCGGTCCGCGCTGGAGCTAATAGCCGGACGTCGGTACAGCAAGTCGGTCAGCTGTTTGTGGTACTGCTCTACGGCAGCCCAACGGCGGTCTGACTCCTGGGTCCAGACGTCCGATTGGCTCTGGAAAGACCAGACCTTATCGACCTGACCCTTGACCACGACCTGTAGCTCGCTAATCTGCCGCTCTAGGTCACCATGTTGGGTACGGAGTAGGGTCCGGTAGGACTGATCCTCCAAAATCTGCCGGTTGACCAGCACGAGCTGATCCCGGAGGTGTGACCAGTACGCTTCTAAGCGAGACAGATCATGCCGAGCGCCGATCATCCCGACCAATATGGGGCGGAGCTGATCGCAGTGGTCACGCGAATGTCGATCAGCCGCAAGCAAGGCGTCAACCGCTTGAGCGATGTCAGTGGGCAACCTATCTGCATACGAAGAGAGGTTAGGGCAGTTCCAAGGTAAAAATCGGATCGATCGACTTACCTCGCGCTGTTTGTTGGGCAAGCTGGGCCCGGAGATGTGCGTTCTCGGCGAGAACATCTTTCAACTGCGCAGCAAAGGGGGTCAAGGTGTCGACATCCTTCCGCAGCCGCAGGAACGATGCATTCTTGGTGGCCAGCTCCGACTGAAGGTCGCAGATGGTCTTTCGAAGCTGATCAGACCCGATCTGATCCCCATCCGGTCTGTCGGAACCTGGGGTGCTGCAAGAGCTGTCAGATCGGGTCGATCGGCTAAGGGAATCGATGTGTGGTGACTGGGCGCACAGGGCACCTGCAGGATCAAGCGTCAAGAGAAGTTACAAGGAGATCAGACGTACAAGGGGCGCATACATGGTGAAGGCGGGGCCAAAGACCTGTCCATTGGTGGAATGTTGGTTGCCGTGAAGGTCACGGAGGTCAACTGCTGGCGAAAGGGCTAACTGGTGGTGAGATCGGGTCGCTACCGTTGCGCGGCTACGACCAGACTCAGGGGTGGCTGTGGAGAAGCGAAGGCAAAATTTTGGTCACTTTCTGTCAACGGCGTGCCGATCAGCTGGTCAGCGATCGGATTGGTGGAAACAAGGGGGGCTTTAAGCCTATCATGTACAAGGAGTGTCAAGCACACGGATTTTGGTAAGTCACATGGCATTGCGTAAATTTTACATATTTTAGTGTTTGGTACATATTGGGACCGTAAGGTTAGTGGAAAAGAAGTAAATTGGTCTTGGATTGGAAAAGTGGCTAAGAGGTCCTAAGAGACTCTCTAAAAGTTTGGTTTTCTAAGTCGCCTTCGCACGTCGCGGAGTGTTTGGGGGAAGAGGGTCGAGTAATCCCCTCCTGCCCATTATACCCGGCCGGGGCGCGTCGCAGACGCATTTGGCCCACCGGAAGTCCTTCGACAGGAGTATCCATTGGCTGACTTCTCACAAGTTTAAGTCACGTACGTTTGGAACGTACTAACAAGTGGATTGGTCTTTACGTGTAGATATCGTTTGTGGAATTCACGAGCATATTGGATATTTACGTGGACATATTGGTTTACTATAACATTGGTTGGAGTTTAGACCGGCTTTGGTCTTCTCTCATATTGGTCAGGGGCTAGACCAGTTGAGTGGTCTACCCTCTATTATCTCGTATTGGTTGGGTCTACATCGATTGGACGGTCGACCCATTGGACTACACATATTTCAAGTGTAACCGGTCTACAAGTACCCTGGGTGAAGAGTTCCGCCCAGGGTACACCCCCAGTACGGTCTGCATACTATCAGACCCAAGTCAACCAGCGACACGATCCACCGAGTGTTGAACTAGCCCATTCCATCGGGTACACAAGGTGAGATGGCAACGCAAG
>JAPDHQ010000297.1:0-11731 GCA_026184515.1 Peronosclerospora sorghi
CGTCACTGGTGTCACTCAACACCTCAGCACCTAGTGCTGAGGCGGAGTAAGAAGCTCCTTCATTGTTTTCAGCAGCGCTCTTTAGAGCGCCGCCGCGTGCCTTGACCATCGAGTCGATGGTCAATCAGTTGGTAAATGAGAACGACCAACAAGTGCCACCCATGATTGGCCAAAATAAAAGTTATTATTGGCCAACCACCTTAAGTGGGGGGTGATGTAATGGGGTGCCATTACATAATTGATATTCAAGTTAGAATATCACAGTTTAATTTCAGACGCGGTGTCTGAAATTTAAATAAGAGATTATAAGTTATTATAATCTAAGAAGGAAAAGTCGATTCGGTATAAATACCGAATCTTGCAGGTTAACTAATAGTACAGTTAGTTAAAGACTTGATATTATTATATTAATTAGTTAGTTACTATACTATTAGCCTCTAAACCACCCATTAAATAAACACTCTTAATTTTGCGTTCTAAGACTAAAGTGAATATTAATATATTTACTTTTATTATAGGATTAGTTGTTACCAACTAATCCTGCCCTATTGTATTGCGCGCTTCCTTGCAAAATACAGTGTAAGCCTGTAACAGGATCAGTCCTGTTACATCTTTCGTTTGTAGGTCAGCAATCTTTCCATACTTGGCACGTGAGTCGGCTTCATAACGCCCTTCCTTCTTGCATAATCCTATAAAACTTCAACTTGATATCCACGTGATTTGTACTACCAACACTGGCTTTACTTTCAACGTTCTTGATAGCTGCTTGATTGTCAATTTTCAAAAGAAGAGACGTCTTTGTGTGCATTCCAATCTCACAAAATAGTTTATTCAATCCAAGGGCTTCCTTGCCACCCACTACTACAGCATAAAATTCACCCCCCGCAGTACATAACGCAACCAAACTCTTCTCTGGATTTGCCAACAAATCGAAACTTCATTGACGTAAACAACATCAACACTGAAACTTCTCCGATCCAGCTTGTCCGCTGCGAAATCAGCATCCATGTAACATGTAATCGTATTGGAATAGGAAATCGTGTTTCAGATGAATCTTCAATGCCTTGGTACCCTTCAGATACTTCATCACTCTCTTGGCAGCATTGTAGTCTTACAATGTCGGCGCATGGCTTCGCCTCGTTGCACGATGCACCGCAAACGAGAAAACGAGATGTCTGGTCGTGTGCAACAAGATATCCATAGAAAACTTCCAACCAACGACTGAAAACGTTTTACGGAAGGCGGATTTTCAAGTGACTGGAATGGTAACAGCTCTTGGATTTGTTGACGCATTCCACATCGAGCACAGCTGTCCTTGTATCCTTACCGGATTCACCTTGCTCAAACCATGCGACTAATAAAGCTCATCGATAGTCGCTTCTTGGTCCGTCGTGAAACCGTCTTTGTACTTCAAGTAATTTGAATTCTCAAAAGCTTTTTGACGGTACATAAATCCTTCAGTTCGAACTGTTATGCACTTAAAAACATCAACTACTTCAGTCGTAGCTCCAGTGACCAATACGTCATCAACATACGCACCAACTAGAACGGAGTTATTTTCCAACATTTTGACAAAACGCACGTGTATGTAACACACGGAATGAACTGCGTTCCTTCCAAAGTTTTGCAAAGCCGCTGGTGCCAAGGTTTTCCAGCTTGCTTTAATCAATATAAATTCTTTCGTAATTACAATGCCAATTCATCGCTCGAATTAACACCAAATACTTCGAGGGTGTCCGGTGTAATTTTCATACTCTATGGCATGTTCAGATCGATATCGTATCCATCTTCGGTTTTTGCCTTGGGTAGGCACTGGGCACATCACCGTGCCGCTCTGGCACACCCCAAATTTAAGACATGGCAAGGATTACTTTCACATTGTTAGTATCCATAACAGTCGAAAATGTAAAAAAATCCTGCCCATACACCTGCTTGTCACCTCTCACAACCAAGCGTGCTTTGTATCGCTCAGCAGTTCCGTTGGAGCATAACTTCGTTTTATACACCCATTTGGTTGGTAGAGGTACCATTTCAGGTCGCCTATTTACCAACCGCCATGTTCCCAGATCCTCAAGTGACTTTAATTGTGCTTTTTCAGGCAACTTTTGCATGTCAGCATCTATGCTTTTATGGCCTCAGTGTACGACTTTGGATCTGGGATCGCAGTGCACTTCCATCATTTTATCCACTTAGAAACTTGTTTAAAACCTAGGTTGTCATGTATCTTCACTCGATACACCCTGGTTCTCGTATTCTTGTTTCTTCTCGGACTCCTCAAAGCAAGTGCCTTCAGGGTCTTTTCCTTTTTTCGTCCCGAAATCCTTGGGACGTTCATCGGTTTTTGAAATTCCACATTCATTCAAACTCCAGGCTTAGAAGTTCCATTGGACTGGTACGTCTTGCTAAGGATTTCAGCAAGCTGCCTTATCTCCTCCTCGACATTACTTTCGAGGTTCTCCGAAATCTTGTCACAAGCCTTTTTATCTAGTAAAGGCCAAGGTGGTGACTGTACTCGTGCTTACATGCGAGTGACAGTGACGACCTCGCCTGTACTAGGAGTACTTTATACCCTTTGTCTCGTCTCTTTTCCCAACGTTAAAGAACTCTCTGCATGTTTTGGAAGGGAATTTTTCTTTGGATCCCTCCAAACCACGCAGGGAAAAGCGTAAATAACAATTTCCGTAAGCGAAGGCCTTCTGCCAGTTAACAACCCATACGGAGACAAGCTTCCAGGGTTGGCACGCGTTGGAATGCGGTTGAGTGCGGTTGAGTGCGTTGAGTATATAAGAGGCATACTCAACTGACTTCGGCAAACACGTCAACGGTATGCCAGATCCAACGATCATGCATCGGATCATATTGAAAACAGTCCCATTCATTTCTCGGATTTCCCATTTGAGGCTGGATTCTCATCGTCTCCGTACCCGATTTGTTCACAAAACAAATCGACATCTTGGTACTCTCTTCCTCCATCCGGTAGTATTACATAAATTCTAGATTTAATTCGTTTCCAACCACGTTAGACGATGCTCAAACATTTTCACTGCTCGATATTTTGTACAAGCAGCGAAAACTCGCATGTAGTTCGAAAAATAATTCTCAAACACTATGAGATATCTATTTCCTCGCCTATCACGAGGTGTGATTCAGAGCTTTAAAGTCACCACGGATCACACCACCAACTCGTTCGATAGGCAACTTTTTTTCGGAACCTCTCTTAGGTTGTTTTTTCTGGATCCCTTTGCCCTTCGTACAGACCAGACGATATGGTTATATATTATCTGTCAAGACTATGCCTAAACTGGGGTCTTTTACCAGGTTTTCAACTGTGTCATATGCCAAATGAACCAAGAGGACGTGGAAATGATATAGGCTACATCAATTCCTGTACTCTCTGCAACAGTATTAATTAGCATGCTAGAAAACGGTTGAGTTCACCCGCTCAACTTCTCCGGCAACAGATTTGCAACGAACTAAAACCACAAATTTGAACTTGTAATAAAACTACATTTTTCCACTAGATTACAAAACAATTCCATTATCTCCTATCGTGCGTCCTTTTTCCCGTAAGCTGTCAAGCGAAGTGGGAATCTTGGCAAATTTCGGAGCGAAATACACTTCAGACAATTCGACAATTGTAGATTCATCTCCTGGTGTACGCAGTGTTAGATTTCCTGCTTTAGATACAGATAACGTACCACCATCTGTGATCGTGAATCTATCACTCGGTCCAGAATCGACCGCTTCTTCCAATATACTTTATCCAAGACAAGATGAGGGCTAGCACCACTTCCAGTGATCCATAAAATTTCGGGTTAAATATTTCCCGCAATCAGTCCAGCCATGGAATTTTCTCGTCGACAGAAATACTTTCCGATTCCATGTACCATCGGATTTTTTGGCTATCTTTTCCGAATAGCCCTTCTTTTTCCTTGACAATTCCTCTTGATGCGACCGGAATTTCCAATTCCATAGCGCGTTTTTTTATTGTTTCCACCACATAATTTGCGTGCATTCATTTTTTTTTTTAAAAAACATCGTACACCATTTTCTGCGCCAAGGTATTAGTTCTTGTACATGGAACAGCTAATCCTGACGCATCGGATCAAACCTGGTTATGATTTTAATCTTCAAATGGAGTGCATCAAACTTCACGATATTTTCTTCTACCAACTTGTACATAACGCACTTTCTCGGGCCAGAGCTACTACGTAAAGGTAGCTCTTGGTCCAAGTCCTCTTGGGACTCTTCTCCGAAGCAAACCAATAGCCGTTGGTGATATGAATTATTGATCTTGAAAGAGCTACTCATTTGGTTTAGTATGGAAGACAAGAAGGGGTACATCAGCTACCACGTTCCGAGCATCGAACGAAATACTCGGCGGCTGTACATTCCAAATGTTTCCCCGTTTTTGTTGACTTTTAGAACTTTTGTCCACTCAAAAACCAGATGAAAGTTAAACGATATCAATCGCTTCCATAAAGAGATATGCTCATTTTTTTTACCGGCAACAAGCCCCGGGTATATGTGCACCCAAATACTTTTCAATGCCTAGCGTTGGAGTTTTATTGCAACCTGAATTACCCAAACGTGAAATGAGCACGTTTGCAGCTGGCGCATTGATACCACAATATTATGCATGGCCCCCTGGGCATTTGTCGGGGACTTGGCCAAATTTCCACGCGGCACCCCAACAATCTCTATTCCACAGACGACGTTTAAATCGTTCAAGCTCATATGCTGACCGAATGGATCATAATTAATCAAAGTTTACCGGAACACAGTGTTCTGAGGAGTGACCGGGGAGTCTTTTATCGACCCTGATGCTGTGCTGGCAACCGAAATCGGTCCGCCCAGTGTTATATTATCTGACCTGACACTTTTGATCAGGTAGTACATTTGTATGTAGGCGCGTAGCGGTCGCTGCACGACCGATGCTATGTAAAACCGAAAGTGTATATTATAAAATAGAAAAATTCTAGGTCTTGAGCTCTAGAAGAATTTGAAGACTTAAAATCTCTAAACTTGAAGTACGATGTTCGCACAATCTTTTGCTTCATCTGAACCTAGGACTTTTTCGTATTCTCCTTTTTTATCTAAACGAGGATTCATAAAATAAACATTACGGCATGCTAAGCTGACGGTATGGAAAGTTATGTCGTGAAGGGTTTGAAATTATTATAATCCACTTAATTAAGAGCACAAAGAGGTAATAAGCCAGTCCTCCTTGTTTTACTTCCCGGGTACTTAATACTTCCTTGCGAGCCAACAAATCAGTCAAACACACTTTGTGTACACTTACAAAGGCGGTTCCGGGCTTCCCCCAACACTAGCGCACTTCAAACGGCTGCTGCTCCACTTGCTAGGGCGTGCGCTCACCGACTTCCTTGTGTTACACTTGGTTTTTGTATTGAATCAAAAGAAGGTTTTTTAAAGGCCGCTAGAGATCTTCGCACTTCAAGGGAAATTTCGTTCTATTAAGTGTTACTAACTCCTACACCAAAGTCAATCACTTTTTTCACCCACTACTTTTTGGTTACTTCAGCGCTGACTTCAATACGTCGCAGTTACCGCTGAGTCCCTCTGTAACCTGATTGATCATCCTTGACAGTTATTTTAAAAACACTCTGTAATCTGACTGAGCGAGGTGGCCGTCGCAGGTCGCTCGTGATTGGCCAAAAAATCCATTTATATCTCCACATTCATACCAATCATAAATTAATTAGCCGCGAGGTGGCCGTCGCGAGGTGGCCGTCGCAGGTCGCTCCTGATTGGTCAAAAATTTCACTTATATCTCCACATTGACTCCAATCATAAATCAATAAGCCGCGAGGTGCTCGTCGCGATGTGGCCGTCGCGGGTCGCCTCTGATTGGCTGAAAATATTTTTTTCCAAAATGGAATAAAACCACTTGAGAACAATCGAAAATGCCCAATTAACCAACTTCGGCGGCCGAGGGCGCATGACTTTCCGGTAGCTTCCCACCACAACCAGACCTGCCGCTATGCTTATAAGGTGCGCCTGTGTCTTGGCTTTCTGTAGTAGTGCTGACAGTTTGTTTTCGTGCCTTGGTTTGTCTGCTACAGCCCGCGCCCTAGAGCCCACAGCTACAGGACAGCCTGCGAAGCTGAGGGCACATGACTTCTTGTTGGATGTACCGCTAGGATTGAACATTCCGTTCTGCATGTAAGATGCGTCTGTGTCATGGCCTTCTGTAGTGGTGCTGACAGTTTGTTTTCATGATCTTGTTCATCTGTTATCCCATGTTCCCTAGCGTCCCTAGCCACGGAGTATTAAATATAGCTGAGGACGCATGACTTGTCGTTGGCTTTGCCACCATAAATGAACACGTTGTTATGCTTGTAAGTTGCGCCAATGTCTTGACCTTCTTTGATGATGCTAATGGTTTGTTTGCATAGTATGGTGAACTTATTACTTCATGCGCCCTAGAGCCCTAGCCTTCACTGCCGTGATGCTAAAACTAACACGACTGTAATGAGACACCGTGTGGATGCAAGACACACTACTTAAAGACGGACGCATCGTTCGCATTTTTCATAAGATGAAGGTACAACACAAACTTTGTTGTTGATGTTCAATGTTTGCAGACAACACATCAAGTCAAGGCAACATTGTGCTAGCATGTAGAGTTTTGGCATAGTAAAAACTATACCGTGAATTGATAACTACCACAGATCATCTTCTATATGTTGTAAATAAAGATTCCACTTCACCACAGCTAACAAGTGCTCCACTCACTGCTCTTCGTCTGCGTTCCAATCTACATTACGGTGATTATTGTTTGTGTCTTGGTCTACAACAGTGGTGGAGAGCGAGATGAAGGAGAAGTACTTCCTTGCCTGCAACTGAAAAACATTCCATCGCGTAATTACTCGGACAAGATTGATGTGTCTTGACATTCCCTACCGTACATGTGGTACACCTTTGTCGCCTCCGTGTGGATATTGTCGTCAGAGGTATCACTACATATCTTCAAGTCTAGAAACCCTAAATCAGGATTAATCGACCCGGAATTCACCGCAGTTTTCAAGTTTGAAAACGTCAGATGGGAGCGTCCTCGACATTGCGTGCCAAGTGTATCGATACGTGTGTCTTATATGGAGCATCCGAGCTCTGCCGAATTACGTGTAGTTAGCTTTGTTAGCTTAACTCACATCAATTCACGATTTAACAAGTCAAGAAAAGATTGTCCTCTCTCTACAAGCTACGAGACGATCTTTACCAACGGAGACCCCTCTAAGAGCAAAGCGTTGTTACTTTGGATACCTTAAAATATAGGAAGTTGGAAGTCTAAAGATCAAGAGAAGAGTCATGAGCGACGACGAGTCGTCCGATAAGAATACGGTTTCGTGAATCTGTTTAGATTTAGTTATGCTTTTTTAATCTAAACGATCCATAAAATATTACTCTTTAATCTTACGTCTAGACCATAGGTAAAGATTTGGGGGTTCAAATATGCGAATTGCCAAAACCGCTATCACACCAAAAACATGTGAAAGCCATTAAAATTTTTAGTGCGCTAGGCCTTAAAATCTTAAGGCCTATCAACCCATACTAAGGCAAATTACCCCACGAAATGTGATACAACGCGTGTTTTTTCGTATAATAGGCCTTAAAACTTAAAAAGGCTACTGTACCTCACAATTTTTCTCACCTCAGCCTGTCAACTACAAAAGACGAAACCAGATCGCATAACTCTCTTCCCTCCTTCACTAATGAAATCAACCTGCCAAAGTGCTCCACGCGTCAACGTCTTATCATGCTGTTTCAGGATGCAGTTGCCGCTCACCAGGTTACCTCTGGGAATGCAACACGTCTGCTTGGTACTGAGGAAAGTGACAGCACAGATCCAGGAGGCTTGGCGTTTTTCTTTTGCAGCCGCTTCTCGTGCAAGCGCCCTTTCGGTCATTTCCTTGTCCATGTGCTCCCTGTAAGCCTACATTTCAGCTTTGTTCTCCGCTTTCGTTTCGGCCTTTCAGAAGCAGCAGCAATGGGAGATGAGGCGGAAAATTCCTCTCCAAGGTTGTCAAAGCTGGAAAAGAATGGTTCCGCAGCTGGTCAGACATGGTGTGTGGTGTGCTGGCTGTGGTCTTTCGTGGTTACGTAGATATGAAGGTCAGGTAGATTGGGAAGCACAGGAGGCAAACGGGTTGAGCTTTTAATGAATTTTAAGGAAAAAAGGTGCGATAGCTTTTAAGAAAAAGATGTGTTAAATTTTGGCGAACCCTATCCGCACCCCATGTTTCTGATATCCGCACCCCATCTTACCAGACTCACCCACTTCTCTACTTCCGAATTATTTTGCTCACAACATTCTCTATCTCTTAACTATCGATGTTCTTGCTCATGCAAACCATGGACCTCTCCCGTCAGGCCGGCTCTACTAACAGCTGGGTTTGCGATACCCCTGTACCCACAGAAACATAATCTTCTATCTAGGTTACCAAGCACGTTGTGCAGCAATATGCTCGAGCCAATGGATTCGCCCTCGTTGTCAAAAGATCGAAAGCATGGGGCAATCTGCCTACTACCAAGCGAGTGTTGATGCAATGCGCACAAGGAGGACTGTTTAAGCAGACGTCTTTGCTTTCGAACCTCAGAGAGAAGGGCAGCCGTAAGGTTGGATGCACTTATGAACTCCTCCTCAGATGCAACAGTGAGGGTGGGCGCTGGTTTATCGAACCCAAGAACTCAACCCATTCAAACCATCCACAGCGCGCGGGTACTCTCTCCGGCATTGCACATGCGCGACGAGCCACGCAAACCCCAGAAATCATTGCGCAGGTTGAAGCAATGTATACGAATGGCTGCACTCCCAGAGCAATCTGCAGAACGTTGAGCAGCAATGATGTACTGCTCTCCAGGAGGGACGTCGAAAATATCGTCCAGAAGCGGAAGCGTGAGCGGATGGAAGGGAAAACGCCGATTGAGATGTTGATGTCACTTCTCAAAGGATAGAGAGTGCTTTCAACAGCAAAGCTCGATGATGAGAACCGTGTGACCCACCTGTTCTTTCAACCTCTTTTGTGCACAGAGATGACGAAGGCATATGTTGATTTACTGCTCATCGATACTACATCAAGACCAACAAGTACCGCATGCCTTTGATGCATGCTGTTGGAGTAACGTCAACTAACCATAATTTCTCCTCGTCGTTTGCGTTCATGAACAAGTAATCGACACCTGATTACCTTTGGGAAATTATGCAGGTCGGTGCTTGTAACTATTCACCGTAATTGGTTGAAAACAGCGCTCATCGTCATTTACACTAGGTTGACCGAACTCTTCAGAGGAGACCACGGGTCGTAGTCATTGATTGCGAATCCGCACTCATTGCCGCCGTTTCATCCGTCTTGCCAGCGACAAAGATCATCCTTTGTCGCTGGCATATATTCAAAAACATCCTCTCGAATTGCAGGAAGAACTTTCCATCCAACGATGAGTGGGAGGCTTTCGTTTCTGCATGGAACACGATTGTGAATTCATTCACAGAGGAAGATTTTGTTCAGAAATGGGAATTCCTGAAGTCGATTACGAATCGGCAACAATTGAATATATCGAAAGGAACAAAATGCCATGGAATGATTACTTTTCCTCACCGTGGATTATTAGGTATGTTAATGTCATTGGAATCCATTAGAATTGTTGCTGAGTTTTTCTACAAATATATGCATTTTGTCCATACGACGACACCGCGCGCCGAGGGGGGCCATTGGTCGCATATAAAGCATGGATTAATCGCGCAAGAGGCACGTTATTCGACACGTACCAACGCATTACCTTGGCAGTACAAGCTCGTCATAGCGAGATTATCCAGCAGATGGAGAAGGTGAAGAAAGAAGCATTGACGTCGCTACTTCCCACAAGGCTGTTTGACAAGCTACATCGGCGCGTCTCCCAGCACGCTCTCAAACTGGTTAAAAAGGAATACATGCTTGCCATTGCCAATGAGCAGTCAGCATGCACAATCTTTCATCGAGCCGTCTACGGTATTCCATGCTGTCATGAATTGCGTCGATCGTTGGATGAAGGACAGCCGCTCTCCGTTGATGCCTTTGACCCGCGATGGCTTCTTAGAGATGATGTTCCTGTTGATGAGGATATCTATGGCATTCTGGAGCCGAATCGCATTGAACACTGGCGAGGAAGACCAGCACGGCGCGATCCTTCTCGCTTCGATCATGTCGAAAGGGAAATACAGGCATCACAAGCTTCATCATCATCACATAAGCGACGACAAATCACCTGCAGCAACTGCGGAGAGGAAGGTAATACGAAAAGAACGTGTTCGACTCATCGGCAGGCTTCTGGTCCTTCTGCTGCTCCATCGGCGCCATGGCAGCCATCCGCTGGCCCGATCTACTGTCAGCCATCTGTCTTTTCCGCTGTTCCACCGATGCCATGGCGGCCATTTGCTGGTCCGTCGATATCCTGGTCGTATTCTGCCGCTCCGCAAGTGTTGTGTCAGCATTACGATGACCCCTCAGCATGCGGGCAGTCTTCACTCCTTCCCTCATGCTGCTGTTTAAACTGCAAACCACCTTGCACATCCCGCTGATGAATCATGACCAAAATGTTCACGCAGTGTTTAATAGATCAGTTGACGTGAGCATCATAACCTTCCATATTGAATTATAGTCGGCTATAGCTTTCTTAACTGGATCTTACTGGTTATTGCTGACTGTGACTGACTATGCAACAGGACTGATCCTGTTACAGGCTTACACTGTATTTTGCGAGGAAGCGCGCAATACAATATAGGGAAGGATTAGTTGATAACAACTAATCCTATACAAAAAGTAAATATAAATATTCACTTTGTCTTAAGAGCGCAAAATTAAGAGTGTTTATTTAATGGGTGGTTTAGAGGCTAATAGTATAGTAACTAACTAATTAATATAATAATATCAAGTCTTTAACTAACTGTACTATTAGTTAACCTGCAAGATTCGGTATTTATACCGAATCGACTCTTCCTTCTTAGATTAAAATAACTTATAATCTCTTATATAAATTTCAGACACCGCGTCTGAAATTAAACTGTGATATTCTAACTTGAATATCAACTATTTAATGGCACCCCATTACAGACTATAATGTAACAGGACTGATCCTGTTACGGGCGTACACTGTATTTTGCGAGGAAGCGCGCAATGCAATAGGGCAGGATTAGTTGGTAACAACTAATCCTATACTAAAAGTAAATATATGAATATTCACTTAGGTCTAAGAACGCAAAATTAAGAGTGTTTATTTAATGGGTGGTTTAGATGCTAATAGTATAGTAGCTAACTAATTAATATAATAATATCAAGTCTTTAACTAACTGTACTATTAGTTAACGTGCATGATTCGGTATTTATACCGAATCGACTTTCCTTCGTAGATTATAATAACTTATAATCTATTATTTGGATTTCAGACAACGCGTCTGAAATTAAACTGTGATATTCTAAAGTGAATATCAATTATGTAATGGCACCCCATTACATCACCCCCCACTTAAGTTGCTAGGCCAATAATAATTCTTAGTTTGGCCAATTATAGGTGGCACTGGTTGGTCGGAATTTCTCATTCACCAACTGATTGACCATCGGCTCGATGGTCGAAGCACGCGGCGGCTCTCTAAAGAGCGCTGCTGGAAACATTGAAGGAGATTCTTCCTCCGCCTCAGCACTAGGTGCTGAGGTGTTGAGTGACACCAGTGACG
>JAPDHQ010000298.1:0-19666 GCA_026184515.1 Peronosclerospora sorghi
TATTCCCGAAGTACATCATAAAATGGGGAGTTCGCTTTAAGCGACTCTCAGCTCTGCGCTTCAAAGCCCTGAACTTTGGTTTGATCATTGGGAACCTCTTTCCCAATGTTTTCCACTTGTAATGTGGATATTCGTTCACGAATATCCACTACATCATCTGTTGCTACGATAATACAGATCTGTTCGATCTGACTATCGTGCAAGTTTCTCATAAACTTCTTCCAGCTTAGCGCTGAAAGAGCCATCACCTCCGAACCTTCTTTCGGAGGGTGTTCCATCAACAGAGACTGGGTAGCTAATCCGGTCTCCGTTTGCGTCAAGACGTTGATCGTCTCGACGGAACTGCCCATGCAATCAGACGCACTCGTCTGATTGACTGCTACACGGTGATTACGATTCACCGTGTGCGAATACTCATCATCATGGTGGCCACTGCCTACCATGGAATTTTGGCGATCAGATGTGCTCGTCTGATCGGCCGCCTTTTCTGCGACACGGTGGTCTTTATCACCCGTGTGCATGGCTAACTCAACGTGGTGGGCACTGGCCACCACGGAGTTGTGCTCACAATTGCACTCGATCGTGAGTTCACTCTCATCAACACGGAATTCTTTCGTCGTGTTGGAACCGACCGACCACCCAGTGGGTGTTTCCCGCTGTGGATACTATTTCATTCTCACGGTGGGTGTTTCCCACCGTGGATATCACTTCATTCTCACGGTGGTCTTTATCACCCGTGGAATGTTCTCTCCAACACGCAACGACTCTTCTGTTGCGTGTGGTAGTACCTCTCGACTCTCACCAGCGGAGGTACCTTCCGCTGATCGTGTCGGAACAGACCTGGTGGTGCCATCGCTATCCACCATACTGTCCGACGCTTTGGTTGTATCTTCTGATACAGCCGGATTACACACAGGGTGATCAGATCCTGTGGGTCCGCCGCAGTCGATCGATAGGTTAACCCAGTCGATCGAAGATTTAAACTTGGACATCCATGGGATTCCAAGTATCACATCGAACTTGTCATCTAAATCGAGGACGATGAATTTATCCTCGAATTACAGTTCATTCAACTCGAAGCGTGTTTTAATCACACGCTTAGGAATAGTCACGGTTGCACCTGTTGCTAACCGGACTGACAACATACTTCGTGGGGTTTCTATCTCCACGAAGCTCAACATCGTTAGACTCTGAGTTCTAACGAAATTGTTTGACGCTCCTGTGTCAAACAAAGCTCGCATGGGGACATCGCTCCCGTGCGACTTAACCTACAGGGTGATAAGAGGCTTACCATCACCCTGCACCTTTTGACAGGACATAGTCCCGTCTGGGGCTATTACCCTCACATGCCCTATGTCGGCATGTGGGATAACATTCCCAATAGGGCGCCCCGCCCCTACTGGTGATCTACGTTTTTTGCACCAACAGGGTGATGTCCCTGTTGGTGTTGCCGTGCAGCGGACGGTTCCGTCCGCTGACAGCGTGGCACCGGACGCGGTGCCATACACTGATGGGAAAATGCCCCATTTTCGCGCATCTTTTGCAGCGAATATTCTTCTTAAATTTCGGTTGCTTCGTGTTCGAAGCAACCGCAACTGATAGGTCCATCGGCTCTGGACCTCCACCGACCATGCTCTGGCGCGGGTGGCTATTTCTTGAGACGAAGTGTGAGTTTCGTCTGCCCGACTGCTGCTTGTTTACATGCTGTTGCGGCATGTCAAAAGAGAAGGGATGTTGAGCCCTTCGGCTTTACCCAGCATGCGATGACGCTGATCGCATGCTGAACTCCTCACGGATACTCATATCAATGGCATCTCTTAGAATATCTGGCGGGTGACGGTAGAGACTCTGTTTGACGGGACCATCATTGAGTCCCTTCATGAAGCCAGTGACCTGCATAGCAGGGGGCACCGGCTCATACACAATATTTGACAGCAAATATTGCGTCTTCTGAGCGTAAGCTTGAAGGTCAAGCTTACCTTGCCGGAGTTCCATGAACTCCTGCCGACTACTTAGCTCCATTTCTGGAGCTTCAAAGTTGAGCTGTAGCTCAGCTTTAAATTCCTGATAAGTCAGGAACGCAGAGTCATCAGTGGCTCTGCCGCTCAGACATGTTGTGGCGAAGTCCGCCTGTTGACGTTCGTCAACAATATTTTGCGCAGAGATGGCATCTTCCACCTCTGCGAACCATCTACGAAGGGGCTCGCCCCCTTCGCGGGTAAAGGGCGGTACTCGCGCCTTTACCACTTCAACGCTATGCGTTGCATGTGCAGGTGCGGTCCGCGCTGCCTCTGGCGCGGGACGTGCTGGCTTTTCTAGGTGGTTTCGTCTAAAGCGATTCACCACCTCTATCACTTCCTCCGGGGAATTACCCAGGAGGAAGGTAAGGATGTCGGTCCCCATGGACCGAACCATTTCTACCGTCGCGTCTTTACTACGCGACGAGAAGTGGGGGAAGTGTTTCGTCACCACTTCCAGCGTTCTCTCTCACTCGGCAGTCGTCATGTCTCGCGACATGATGCCGAGCGGCTCTTAATCTTCGCTCCGCTAGTTGACTAGAGGAACGGAACTGTGGTCGTTAAGACGGACCACAAAGTGCTACCAGGTGTAACAGGACTGATCCTTTTACTGGCTTACACTGTATTTTGCGAGGAAGCGCGCAATACAATAAGGGAAGGATTAGTTGGTAACAACTAATCCTATACTAAAAGTAAATATAAATATTTACTTCTTGTTCTTAGAACGCAAAATTAAGAGTGTTTATTTAATGGGTGGTTAGAGGCTAATAGTATAGTAAATACCTAACTAATATAATAATATCAAGTATTCAACTAAATGTACTATTAGTTAACCTGCAAGATTCGGTATTTATACCGAATCGACTTTTCCTTCGTAGATTATAATAACTTATAATCTCTTATTTGAATTTCAGACAACGCGTCTGAAATTAAACTGTGATATTCTAACTTGAATATCAATTATGTAATGGCACCCCATTACACCTCTCTTACTAAGCCCTTTTATAAGGGCGTATCGGCTAAGTAGCGGCGAACGCCGCTTAAAGGAAATTATTCCTCTGTGCGCTAGCCGCACCGTGCGTATACGCACCGGCTACATCTGGTAGCACTAGTAGTCAATCCACACCTGTGTTGGTAGACAACAACATCCTCTGCAAAGGATGAAACAGGACGATTGGGCTAGGTTAAGCCCCGTCCAACAGGAAGCCTTTAAGAGGCTAGTACCCATACTGGATTCGGCTGGCATGCGCCATCTAGTGGAGCAGGGCTTTGATGCCGTGCGAGAGAGGGTTAATGTAACGGGGTTACATTCGGGTTACATTGAGTGTTGGTGTACATGAGTACACCACGGTTGAGGTCAGTAGTGGCCGGTTTGAAAGGTTTTGAACCTTTGGTTATTTTAACCAATCAGGGCAGGGGCCCTTGGTGTGGTGGTGTGTCAGCCATCCACGTGTCAGTACACAGGTGTGTACACTACATTTTAGCTAGGTAAGAATTAGGAATATTCTACTTAGTATTACATATAGTTTATATTAGTTTAAATTAATTTAGGCTAACTATATATTAAATATACATTCAGTTTACAAAAATACTTAAGACTGCTAGGCGCGCGACCACTCCCGGTCGCGCGCGCGTGAGTATTGTAGCCTAAGGGAGTTCTCCCTTACGCTACCTCCCTTTATAAGGGAAGTCTTGTTACAAGGGGTTAGCGAAAGCTATCTGTAAACCACCCGGGAATCTTGGCCCTGAGTAGGAGTGCTCTCTCCTAGTAAGCTCTTTTATAAGGGCGTATCGGCTAAGTAGCGGCGAACGCCGCTTAAAGGAAATTCTTCCTCTGTGCGCTAGTCGCACCGTGCGTGTACGCACCCGGCTACATCTGGTAGCACTTGTATTCAATCCGACACCTGTGTTGGTGATCAACATCTTCTGCAAGGGATGGATCAGGACAATTGGGTTTAGCTAACCCCCGTCCAACAGGAAGCCTTTAAAAGGCTGTTACCCATATTGGGTGAGGATGGCATGCGCCATCTAGTGGACCAGGGCCTCGATGCCGTGCGTGAAAGGGGTGAATGCCCTTATCGCCCATGGGGCGAGTCTTCGCTGGAGTTATCCCGCGTCTACGGGGGTGCGCCCTCCGATGTCCTTTAAGATAAAGGAATCCACCGGCAATAAAGGTGAAAAACTTTATGTGTGGTTACGAGAGGTTGAAACCGCATTCGCCACCGCGAACGTGATCGAGGATCACCTGAAAGTGGGACTTGCACTGACCCATCTTACGGGCAAAGCCCGTACATGGGCGTTTACGTGTCCGGATTCGGTCACGACCGTGTTCCCGAACTGGGGAGTCCTTAAGCGAAAGCTTATGGACAGGTATGCAACGCCTGATCTGGTTCTCCAGAATCAGCTGGCGTTTTTGAGGTGCCGTCAGGGCACTAGGGACTTGGAGACATATGTCCAAGGACTGAAGACCCTGTTGGCAGGGATGTACGCGAAAGCGTATTCGGACGATGTGTCCATCCCCGTCTTCAAGGGAGGCCTGAAAGAAGGGCCAGCACGTTCGGAGCTGTTCCGATGCCGACCCCAATCCCTGGGGGAGGCGTTTAAGATGGCGTTTAACGCCGAGAGGAACTTTCGTTCCTCTAAGGTGGGTCCTGAACCCATGGACCTGAGTCAGGTCGAAGTGGAGGGGAAACCTTCCGCTAAGAGTCACTCTGACTCTTTTTCGCAGAGCTTCGGGGCGGAGCTCTTAGCTATGTTGCAGTTGCGTGGGCCGCTAAGGTGCTTCCTATGTGGAAGCGTGGATCATCTGTGGAACAGATGTCCACAAAATCCCCAGCGAGATAGTCGCTGGAAGGGGCCGAGGGCGGCAAAAAGGCCCTCGCCCAAGCCGTCTGGAAACAGCGGCTTCCAATAGGTGCGGGGCGCCTTACTGGGGGGTCCCCTCAGTTCTGTTAATCCCCAGGGTAGGGGACGACAGCACAAATCCCCGAGGGTAACGGTGCTTTCTAGCACCGAGTTGGTGTACCAGCAAGGTTTGCTGGTTGTCCTTACGGACGTGAAGGCTTTGATAAGCCTTGGAGAGTCTTGATAGACTCTGGAGCGTCTGAAAATTATGTCAGACGGGATTCTGTTGAGAAGATTCGGCTGTACGCCGAGGCCATAGACGGACGTTCTCGTGACGTTGTCACGGCCCATCAAACGACAGGCGTATAGTTTTCTGTACCCAAGGTCCCGATTGACCTTAAGCTGAAGTTTACTAACTTCGATAGCTAAGAGCGTTGCCTGAGTCCTGGATTTGGACATATTCTGGGTATGAAGTGGCTGGAACGCCACGAGCCATGGATAGACTGGAAGTCCAAGCTCATTGGCTCAACACACCCGCGATCGGGTGCAGCATTGGCGAATCATGAACCCACCTTTGCTCGATCGCAAAAGCGATTCTGGCGTGGGATGCCAGAGATTAGGATGTCTGAAATGATCATTCCCAATGGCGTTAAGGAAGAGTTCCTTAACGAGGGGGATTCGGTGGTTAATCCCCACGCCGTGAACGGCGAGGCTGGTGAGTTACCTGTGGTAACTCCAGTGGTAGGGGTAGAGACCCCTGTGGTTAAGAGCGAGTCGCTTCCACTCAAAGAGACCCGTAGTTCGTCTCTTTTGCACGTCGGAAATGATTCCGAACACGCCGTTAAAGGCGAGACTGGTGAGTCACCTGTGGTAACTCCTGTGGTAGGGGTAGAGACCCTTGTGGTTAAGCGCGAGGCGCTTCCAAGCGAAGAGACCCGAAGTTTGTCTCTTTCGCACGTCGGAAATGATTCCGACTACGCCGTTATAGGTGAGACCGGCGAGTCACCGGTGGTAGAGGTAGAGATCTCTGTGGATAGGCGCGTGGCGCTTCCAATAGATGGGGCAATTGACTCCCCCCATCTGGGTCTCGGGATGAGTACCGAGGCCAGTAGTCAGCAGTCCTATCAGATGCTGAATAGTGTGACAGGTATTGTCACATAAGGCGTAAGCCTTGAACGGTTGCCTGGGGTAGGCGAACTGTTGTCGTTGGAGGAGATGTCCTTCAACGAGTTCGAGACTGCTGTAAAAGCAGATGAAATCGACGAGGTTGTCGTATTGCGTCCGGAAGAGGAGTTGAACTCCTCATCCACGATGGACGAGTCAGTTTTGGTGAAAACCAAACAATGAACCAGCGATTTTTAATCGCTTGGTGACCCAACTCTTCCGCCCTCATAGAAAGTACGCACAGACGTACTCCGACGATATATTCGTTCATAGTCGTGCGGAAGGCGACTTGTCTGATATTCAGACGCACCTTATACACCTTCGAGCTGTGCTCTAATGTATGCGAGAGCATCAGTTATATGCAAACGCATCCAAATGTATCTTTGGTGCTGAGGAAATTCCTTTCCTCGGATGCTTCATCGGTAAGGATGGAGTGCGGGCGGATCCCGCGAAAGTGAAAGCCATTGTGGAGTGGCCTTCGCCTGTAAATCTTAAAGATTTACGGAAGTGGCTTGGATTAGCCAACTATCTCCACAAGTACAGCGAGAAGTACGCTGAAATGGCGAAGCCATTGACCGACCTTCGTAAGAAGGATGTTGATTGGTGTTGGGAAAATGAACACCAAAACGCTTTTGAAGCGGTTAAGGGGATCTTGTTAAAATCTCCCGTTCTTGCTCTCCCAGACTCTGGGAAACCATTTAGTGTCGTCTGCGACGCCTCCGATTTCGCAATCGGATGTGCTTTGTTACAAGCAGACGATACAGGAAGGGAACGCGTGATTGCGTTTGAGTCGAGGCAGCTTAAAGCTGCGGAACGGAACTATCCCGTTCATGACAAGGAGCTACTTGCAATGAAGTATGCTCTTGTCAAATTTAGGGTTCACTTACTCGGCTCAAAGCCGTTCGTGGTTTATACTGACCACGCGTCCTTACGGACAGCGACAAAGTAGCCTCATCTCTCGCAACAGATGGCCCGTTGGCTCTACTTCTTTGCGGAGTACAACTTTGAGGTTAAGTATAAACCTGGAAAGCAAAACGTTCTTGCAGACGCGTTGTCGCGTCGTCCCGATTACGAGCTCGCTCACGCGACATTCGTCACCACATCTGTGGTGGATCTCATACGCTAGGCGTATGAGAAAGACCCACAGTGTACGGCGCTAATCAGCGCGTTAGGTGAAAGGGTCTTGACTCGTCTGAGCCAGCCCTGTCAAGTCGAGCTAAAGCTCGTTTACACCGTTACAGGTACTGTGACGGTCTGCTATTTTATAGCACGAGCGCGGAGGACACTCCACGGGTGGTAGTTCCTCATAATGAGGAACTGAAGTATAGAGTCCTCTTTGAGGCACATGACGCCCCTACCGGGAGTCATTTAGGTCGGGAGAAGATCTACAGCGCTTTAAGCGCTTTGTATTGGTGGCCCAACATGTATAAGTGGGTCGGTGCGTATATACGCACCTGTGAGACGTGTCAGAGAGTTAAACCCTCTGCAAGTTCAGCTGCGCCTTTGGCGAGATTATCGGTTCCAACGGAGTGTTGGAAATCCATTAGCATGGATTTTATCTTCGGTTTTCCGAAGAATAAGGAGGGGAACACCGTCATATTGGTCTTTGTAGACCGTTTGAGCAATATGGCTCACCTGGCGGCGGTGCCAGAGTCCATTGATGGATAAGGAAGAGCGAAAGTGCTCCTAGACCGTGTCCTTCGACAGCATGGTCTACCCGATTCCGTTGTGTCGGATCGGGATCCCCGTTTTACGGGACAATTTTGGGGAGCGTTGTTTAAGGTGCTAGGCACCAAGCTCCTCATGTCCACTGCGGATCATCCGCAGACGGACGGTCAGACGGAACGCGTTAATCGCGTTGTGGAGGATATTCTCCGGAGTTTATGTCCGGAATCTCCAAAAAAAGTTGGAGTGAGATGCTTCCGATGGTTGAATTTGCTATCAACAATTCGGTACATGCATCTACGGGGTTTACCCCGTTTTACGTGAACGGATTAGTGAATCCGAGGGTTCCGTTGACGCCACGTGTGTTTGGCCCAGGGCTTGAGGGGGGAGGAGTCCCCGATGTCAGCCCTGTATCGGTGCGAAAGCACATCGATAAGTTCTTATTGACGCGCTTTAGTGTCTTACGACACGTCTGCGATGCCATGGCGGAAACCCAAGACAAGAAGAAGGAGAAAGCTGACCGCAAGGAGTGTGGTGGAGTCAAGTTCGAAATCGGAAACATTAGCATCGATAACCTGACTACCACCATCGCGCCCAGCCTTCCAACTTTCGGAGACGGTACTCCGCGGACCACCACTCGAGATCTGGTCTGATCGTCCGCTGCAAGCAGACGACCGGTCGTCATCAGAACCCACTTGGTCCGATTGTTTAGTGTCCATCTCACCTTGTTTACCCGATGGAATGGGCTAGTTACACACTCGGTGGATCGGGATCGCAGATTGGATCGAAGCGGTCTTGAATATAGAAGACCGATCTGGGTAGGTATCTCTGTGGCGGAACTCTTCACCCCAGACACAAACAGACCAAAAACACTTCCAAGAGATAACTTCCAATAGGTCTATCGTCCAAACGATCAAGACCTGACCAATACGAAATAAGACCAAAACCGGTCTAGTTTCCAACCAATATTAAAACAAGCCAATATGTCCGCGTAAAGACCCAATATGCTCGTGAAACTCCACAAACGATATCTCCACACCAAGACCAATCCAGTGAATAGCACGTTCCAAACGTACTTGAGTTGAGGTGTTGAGATCGCCAAATCGTACTCCCGTCGAGGGACTTCCGGTGGGCCAAAGTGCGCGTGCGGCTCGTCCAGACCGGGTATAATGGGCGAGAGGGGATAATTCGACCCTCTGCCCCCAAACAGTCCGCGGCGGGCGGAGGCGACTAGTGTACGAAAAGGGAAGAACGGCGACCCCTAGCTGTGGTGTGAACCAAGACCAAAGGACTTCCACTTAGAGAAATCCACAACCAAAAGACTTCTTACTTGGAAAAACCACAACTAACATACTACTACCCTATAGTCCCTAAATGTACCCACACAAAAATATGTAAAATACCCAAAGTCGGGTGACTCACCAAAACTTGCGTTCTTGACACTTCTTGAGTCTGATAGGCTGAAAAGCCCCCCTTGTTTAAGCCAATCCGAAATTAGACCAAATGCCTTGACGAAACTTGACCAGAAGTGTGCCAAATTTTGGGCACGCTTCTCCACAGCCGCCCCCGAGTCAGACCGTGTTGCACAACGACAACGGTATGACCTCGTCCATCAAATTCAGTTAAACCTTGGTCATTCAGACTTTTCCGACATGGAGCAACCATCTTCTTCATCCGTTCCCGGTACTTGCACTGTTGG
This sequence comes from Peronosclerospora sorghi, assembly GCA_026184515.1. Taxonomy (NCBI): domain Eukaryota; phylum Oomycota; class Peronosporomycetes; order Peronosporales; family Peronosporaceae; genus Peronosclerospora; species Peronosclerospora sorghi. The sequence goes on from JAPDHQ010000298.1 coordinate 9,391, forward strand.
AATTGACATTCTTGTATTTCCTTAACGACCGTTCTTGTAGGCACCTCGCATACCACGTCATCGCATGTCACTTCGCCCGTCCGGTCGGTCCGATCTGGCAGCTCCCATCGTTCTACTGCACCTCAGACATCGGCAGGGCATCAGACCGGGACCGACGCGCAGTTGCAAGACACACTTGAAGAGATCGCACGTCTCCAGGAGCAGATTGCTCAACAGGCAACACAACGTAAGCATGCATGTCCGGTCTTCACCTTGGACCTGTTCTAACCTTCGTTTGTCTTCAGCCCGTATACCTCCATCCCGTATACCTCCTGTCATCAGCAAGGCGATCAATGCCCTGCTTGCCGCCGATCGGCAGTCGAACACGCATGACCTCCAGCTGCGTCAGGTTTTGACTGGGCTCATAACCGCGCAACAAGCTGACCCGCTTGGAGGTTCATCAGCTTCATCTCCGGGAGCAGCTTGTGCTGGTCCAACAGCAGCAAGCGGAAGGCCAGCTGGACCAGACCACGTAGAGTGTTCAAAGCGACGATCTCGAGAGGCGTCTCACCAAGCTCCGAATTTCGATTCAAGACCAGACCGAGGAGGTCCGGTCTTGTGAACACAAGTCGAACGATTGGACGCAGGCAGCGAACGGTCGTCGGGCGCTATTGAAAGAATTTCATCAGCTCTTGGTTTACCTGTTGCGTCCTCGTCGTCATCCGGTTGCTGCCTCCAGCGTAGACCGGTCTGCGTCGGCCGCCTTGGTGGACCTACACCGGGACCAAGACCAAGGCCGTTCATTGGTCGAAATTCTCCAGCCTGAAATTCCACACAAAACAAAGAAGCGCGCGGACTCGCCGGGTAGCTCGAGGGCGCGGGGCATAGCGCGCGACCCTGAACTCGAAGGGAAGCGTGCGGTGCCCCATAAGCGAGCCAAGACGCAGGCGCTTCTCGTGGGCCCAAGCTTGGACGAGGATGACGACAGTAACATCGCCAAAAATCAAGCGCCCTCGACCGCCGGTGCTGACCGTGCCAAGTATTCAGAGGTCTAGTCCTGGATGACTCCGGCGAAGACTCCGGTGATTCGGAGTTTGCTGTCCCCATCCCAACCAAGTCGCGAACAAGTCCACATGAAAGTTTTGTTCAAGTTGCATCGACTTTGGAGCAGACCAAGAAGACCGGTCCTCATGGTGGCGCTCCACTACCTCATGCGTCGACAAAGTCAACACCTACGGTCTTGCCTGGGACGTCCAAGCTCTACAAAGATGCTTTGTTGGACAACGTGGCAATCGACAGTTCTTCCCTTCCGCCACGAACGCGTGAGGCTTTGCCGTGGTCGCCAGGGCAGATCGGTTGTTTACGCCGGTCCACCCTGACCAAGCAGCTCCTGGCCCGGTCTTTCTCTCGTCCAGACCATGGGCGTTTCCTGCCGACGAAGAAAGTTCCTGCCGCGTCGGAATGGCGGCCGGACTTGATCACGTCGGCACAGATCTCCCGCTTGTACGCTGACGAGCCGTGGAAGATTTTCGAGCATCCGAATCTGGGGTTCATCTTCCACTCGACTCTGTGGGCCAATGCTTACATGAGTCGGGTGAAATATTTTAACAAGACTCACGCTCGATCCATCTGGGAGGCATCCCACTATCTGGTTCTTCCCCCGGAACGAGTTCGGCAAGACCCTGGCTTGGCGACCATCCAGAACAAGCGCAAGCGGCGTCGGATCAGAGCGGGTGAGGCCTGGAAGTCCCTGTGCCAATATGGTTTGGACGGGATGCTGGCCCACGAGTGCGACATCGATGTGTTCTTATATCCAGTTGTACTTCATATGCCGCGGCGTCGCGTCGAGAAGACCCGTCTGCTGGATGACGGTGGCACATGGTACCCCTGTCTTGGACCTCAAAGATGCTTTGGTCCAACTAGACCAACAAGAACCTTGGCGTAACCAGTACCAGGACCAAGTTGAAAAGCATCCGTCGTTGACCGTCGGTCGTCTGTGGGGTGATGGCGAGTGAGGTCGTAAGTAGTCGACCGGATAACACTTAATATATATCATCGTTCTTTTTCACATGTTCAGTCATCAAATCACTTGAGATAATTACACAACTTTCTCCAGAGTTGCACTAGACACGTTATCACCAACCGTTCCACTTACATCGCGAGAAAACAATCCACGTTCGTCACTCCACTATTCCAATTCGTCACATATTCACAATACACAATACACAATACACAAGACCTTCCACCTCATCACACCGGTCGGGAAGACCGATGCTACTGCATGTCTTGGTCTTGGTCTTCATGGGTCTGCATCACTGCGAAACGGTTCCGACTGACTCGGTCCCGTTCGAATTCTCGTAGTAGTGCTTCACAGTTCAGGTCGGACTCATCGATACAAGTTGTTTCATCATGGTCCTTCCATCGGACCAGATATTCTCGGTGGGTCCGGCCAAACCTGGTCTTCTTGACCGATCGGACATCTAAGACCTTTTCCACTTCAAATTCGTCCTTCTCCAGCGGTCGTTTCCAACTGTCCTCCGGCAGTAATGCTTCATCGAAATCAAACCGTTCTGCCTCGTCTACTAGACAGGGTATTTTGGGACGATCAGGAAATTCTCGGAACAGTTTTAACTTGGACACATGTACGATCGGGGAGATCTTGTAGTCCGTGCCGGTTGTTACTAGACGGGAATCGTGTTCACCAATCAGCTCGGCAACACGGAAAGGACCGTGCCACATGTGAGCCAGCTTCTTCGCATAGCCCTCCTTCACTCGGTCTAGGTACAACCATACCCTCTCCCCTGGTTCTATACCGTGGGGTTGGACCTGGTCGTTGTTCCGGTCTGCCCGGTCTTGTGTAGCTTGACGTAACTTTTCGTTGACAATTTCTCTTGCATGCTGGTAATGTTTCTGGACCTGCATGCGCCAACGTCGAGCATCACGATCGCGGGTCCGAGTGCATCCAATAGGTATCGCGGCTTCAAGAGTGGTTCTGGGCTCCCATCCATACGCAAGATAAAAAGGCGTTTCTCCTCGGACCCGATCGGTCGACGAGTTGAGTGCAAACACCAGCCTTTCTGCGTATTCGTCCCAATCGCGCTGGTCTGGATCGGCAACGTACATCTTGATTGCTCTTGTAACAGTTTGTACCATACGTTCTGCCGATCCATTTGCTTGCGGACGATATGCCATCGTCGCGCTCTGTTTCTGGCCCAGCATATTGTTAAACGACCGGAACACCTCGGCCATGAAACCGGGTTCTCGGTCGTGTCTGATGACCTCGCTGGCGCCGAACCTTCGGAACACGCATTCTTCGTAACTTTTGGCGATCTGCTCGGCAGACCGGGACGCACTTGCCTTCGCAATAACTAGACCGGTGAACAGGTCTACCCAGATCAACAACTCAGTATTGCCATATGTCGATTTGGGCAGCGACGTTATATGGTCCATCGCTATGACCTGGAAAGGGTAGGTAGCTTCGATATTTCCGGGCGATCGCCCCTTGATTACCGGTCTACCCTTTCCGGTCTCGCAATCCGTACAACAACCCACATATTTCTGTACACTTCGGAAAAGACCTCTCCAGTGAAAGTGGGACCTGATCTTGTGATACGTTCTGCCTATGCCCTGATGTCCCCCTTCTAGACTCACATGGTAGTGATGGAGGACATCCGGCTGCAGCAACTCAGGTATCACCAATTTCGCCAATCGGTCCCGGTCTGCACTGTCTTGGTCGGCATCGCGGCAGTAATATAGTAAACCATCCTCATCCACTTCGTAACTGTCTGCGATCTTGGCACATTCTTTCGCTTGACCATTCGTCAACTTAGACAATTCACCGCGCAGGTAGGTCTTCAAATTCAGAGTCCATTCTTCTTCGTCCTGCGCCTTGAGGATCCGTTCTGCCATTACTCGTTGCACAACAGATTCACTCAACTGTTCCTTTGGGAACGGTTGGTGGGACTTCCGAGATTTCAGTCTAGTCGAGACCATCACATGCACCTGGTCCGGAGCGTTCTTGGGTCCGATCACCTCGGGGAGCCTGTTTATATTCATCAATTCATCAAGAACGGCCTCCTCGGTGATCGTAGCCCCGGTCTGGTCTTGCATGGCCTTGGTCGCGAGGTAGTCGGCACTTCTGTTCCAGTCCTGTTTCAAGTGCAACAGCTCGTGGTTAGAACGGTCTTTCAATGCCTTCATTACCCGATTATTTAGCGTCCTTAGTCGTGGGGCCTTGCAGTCGATCTCTCCGGTGACCTGCCTGATCACTAGGTTCGAGTCACCACATATGATGACTCTCCCCTTCTCTTGCGACGACAGCAGGTCCAGACATAGAAGTAGACCTCGGTACTCCGCCTCGTTAACCGTAATATCCGGAGTGAAATCAGCAGCGGATGCAACTATAGAACATTGTGGAAACTTCCACACTATGGCACTATAGGCGCCGACCTTCTTCTTCACGCTTGCCGATCCGTCAAAACTTAAGACCAAAAGCTCTTCATCATAGTCGACGGTCGGTGGTGGTCTCGAAACTGACTGCCGAGGTTGCATCCTCGGGGCAATCGATATCAATGCCTCGTCCACTTCAGACCGAGGGGTGATACTGGCAGCTAATGTGCCCAATATCTCTTCCTCGCCCCTGGTGCACTTAACGACCTCGAGGTTCCACTGCGACAAGTCCGCCGACCATCTGCCTAGACGTCCATCCATCCCATTGGCTGATAATAGCCAGGCTAAAGTAGACCGCCTTGACAGGACCTTTATAGGCCGGCCGACCAGGAGGTTGTAACACACATCCAGAATTCGTAGCAACGCCAGCACTTCCTTCTCGACAATTCCATAGTTCACTTCATTTGGCTTCAGCGTTCTGCTCGTGAACGTGACCGGATGGTACACACCATCATGATCTTGTACTAGAGTGGACGAAATGGCCCACTGACTAGCATATACAATAATGTTCGGGACCTTTTCGGGATCGAAATGCTTCAAAATCGGTGCCGTCGCCATCTTAACCTTCAACATGCCAAAAGCAAACTTTGCACGCTTCATATGGTCTTCGGCCTCCACTTGCGGACAATCTGCAGCAAGACCAGAGTCGGCGCCCCCATGTAAAGTTGCCCGCCCTCTTCGCGCAACATACGGTAGTCCACTTCCCGGAGCTCATACAACACAGCCGCGTAGATAGCAAAATCTTCGATGAAGCGGCTGTAGTAGTTTAAACTTCCTAGGAAGGACTGCATTGACTTCAGAGACTTGGGAAACGGGAGGTTGCTTAACGAATCCAGGTCCTTAGGATTAGCCTCTAGACCATTGTTCGAGACCATATGACCTAAATAGGCAACCTTGGACATACCCCAAAAACTTTTCACGGCGCTGATAGATAGGTTCCAGCGGTCGCATGTCTCCAACAATTGTTCAACCTTCTCGCACAGATCGTTCCATGACGAGGCAGGTATCAGAATGTCGTCGATGTACGACCGCCTCCCTAGAACGGACGGTCTTATTTTCCGATCGGGTTCACCCTCTATAAACACATCATAACTTTCGGCAGGGTCCCGATCGGTCTTGATTTTGAAGTGTCCGTACAGTGCGTTGTATATCAACCTTTGATAGATCTGGGGTGCGTTCTTCAGACCAAACAGCATACGATTCCACTCGAAAAGACCAAACGGTGTCACAAATGCGGAAATATCACGGGCTCGATCAGTCATCGAGACCACCCAAAATCCACTTGCCATATCTAGCGAACAATACCACAAGGTCTTGTCGAGGTCTTCCAACAGATCATTAATCAGCGGCATCGGGTACACCATGAGCTTAGTCAACCGTTTTACCAGCCGATAGTCGATGCACAGTCTAATGTCGACGCCGTTCTTCTTGATAACAATTACGATCGGCGAGGCCCATGGCGAGGTCGACGGTCTAATAATCTTGGTGCCCAACAGTCCTTTAATGAGATCAGAAAGTTTTTCCCGGTACTGTGGCGCCACGCGTCGACATCACTGAGCAATAGGCTTGGCATCTCCAACGTCAATATCGCAAATCGCACCACGGGCTGCAGGTAGTAAGGCATTGCCCTTTCCGATCAGCAGATGTCTTTTCTTCCATATGATATTCTTCAACTGCTCGATCTGGTCTGGACTGTTAAGGTCTTGATCACCCACTTGTAAATCATTCATCGTAACTTCGGGAGAGTCGGCAGACACTTCAGGGAGGACTGCCATTTGGCTTTCCAGCTCCTGAATGTACTGTTCCCCGCCTTCATGTATACAGACTTGTTCATCTTCTGGGGTGATATCACCTAGATCATCTGGACCGGCTGAACGCCCCTGGTCTTGATCGACGGGCTGTCCTTCACTGATATCGGTCTGATTAGGAACACCGTCATGGTCCGACCTAGCAATTTCATGTTCCCCTTCTTCCGTTTCTTGCTCCGCTGTCGCCTGGTCTTGTGCTGACACCACGTTGACTAACCTTGGCTCGTCTACTTGATGGTACACCGTTCCTGGTGACTGCGGCGCCTTTCTTCGGACCAACATCTTTTTTGGGGTGACATAACTTGGTCTTTCCACTAAAGGTGAGGTATCCTCTTCCACCGACCCATCATAGCTGATAAGATCGGTGGTCGATTGGTACGCCAGGTTTTGCCATTCGACATACCGCCTCGATCCAATCGAGACGAACCCCATCTTCCTTGGTACCTTCCCTTCTGCTAACCACATACCGACAATAGTGTTATTGTCCAGTGTCAGCGGCTTGTCACCGACATTGGTAACACGGAAAAAATCACGTCGACCAGCACTCTTTACGAAGGTCGAGACCCACCGATCGCCCCTGGTCAACCAAAACTTCCTCGAACGAAAACCTTTCTCAACCGGGGTATCGGCAGACCGACCAACAGGGATAGTGAGGTCTTGGTCCCACCGGACCAGATCGGTATACGAACAATACAGAGATCTTTGACCAGCCAATTGGACCTGGACCTCATCCGGGAGCGTAAGCACTCCATGTGACAGGTCTAGGCGAATACTATCTGGGACCATGAAATCCATTCCTAGTAAAGCGTCTTGACCAGCCAACTTTCCAACCCAAGCGCTGAAAAAGTAGACCAGCGATCCCGAGAAAGTAATTTTCACACGCGTTCTTCCTTCGGTCATAAAAGGGTTTTCGCCGATCCCGACGCATTCTTGTCTCTGGGTATCGTCTATACGACATCCGACCTTACGAGCAAAGGCGGAGTCGATTATCGATACTTCAGCTCCAGAGTCGAACAACATCGTCGCTTTCTGGTTATTTATATTTCCACAGGCTTTCGCCTGCTTGAACCATTTATCAGGCGCGTGATACTTCCAGTGTCCGCGGGATTCTCCAGGCAGCAAGTCCAACTGCATAACCACCTTAGTCCGGTAGTACTCATCGGTCTTCAGACTGTAGACCGGATGGTCTCGGTCAACGCAATTTGGAATAGAACGTGTATTGTCGGTCTTATCCTCCTTGCCGACATATGCATAGATGTGAACCGTAGAACGCTCGGCTCGATCCAGATTCCAACCTGGCGAGCGTTCTAGTTTAACATCTTTTCTGCGTCCGGCGGCAGCATCCCCGCGTGCTTGTCCGGCACGTACCACTTGCGCATCATGTTCAAAATTCTTCAATCTTGCAGTGGCCGGCCTCGTGGATCTCTCCACATGACTTGCATACGAAAAGGCAGTGGTCCGTCGGGTGGCCTCGTCTCTCGCACTTCTTGCACACCATCTTCTTCCAGAAGTTTGTACCATCATGTTTGCTCGACCCACAGTGGGAGCACTTCTGACGAGGTCGGTCTGGATCGGACTTGCTCCCGTTCCTTCCCTTCCGGACCACCTGGTCGGACTTCGACTTGGTCTTCGGGGCAGGTCCCGCAACATAGACGTAACGATACTGGTCTTCATACGATGACTCCTGGCTGGATAGACTTTTACTTTCCCCTTCTGACCCCGTGCTGTCATCAGCTACAATTGCCTTGACCGCTCGGGTCGGTCTGGTCCAAGGTCTCTTGACCGGATCGGTCTGGGTCTTGGAACGATAGCGACCTGATCCACCAGCGGTCTTCGCTCTCATACTACGCGACTGTTGTAACGTCCGCAGGGTCTGTTCGACTTCGCCCGCATCCTTAAGACGCAGTAGAGTAAGCTGGTCCTCCAGTTCTTGATCGTCAAGGGTACCAATATAGTGACCCACATGTTCTAAGGCGGCACCGTTCGGCGGGTTATTCTCTTTGATTGTTATGCCGGCGCGAAGTGCAGCCACGTTCAACCGATGCAAATACTCGATCGGTGTTTCGTCGGCCCGATTCTGCATATGGTGGTACTTACAGGCGCTTGAAAATCCGGAGTTACAATATTGACCTTCAAACTCCGCACATAACAGGTCCCAGTCAGACCGGACGCCCCGACCCAACTGTTGAATCCAGTTCGCAGCCGGCCCTTTTAACAAATCCCGGAAGATTAAACAACGTTCGCCTTTTGGGGTCTGGTCTCGCAGTAACGCAGACTTGACCCGACTGAACCAATACCGGGCCTCGTCTTCATCAGCATCCTTGCCGGTGAAGTCCTTGAGGTCGGTCGTCGCGGCCATACGGATGCGCGGAATCCCAGCAGATCCAAAGTAGTAGGCAGTAGTGGAGGCTAGGTTAGCCTTGCGCACCTTGCCTGCGAATGTTCCATCTGACCCACCATGGTCGTCAAGACCGCCGACCGACTCCATATCACAGTCACTTGTCTTGCTTGGTCTACGCGGTCTTGCCGGTTGCGGCTTGCGCCTTCCATTGCCGGTTGGTTTATCACTTCTAATAGGCTTATCCATAGATGTTACCGATTCCATATCCACATCTTTGCAAACATTGACACCTTGACAGGTAGACCGGTCTTGGACATGTGGGCGCATAGGTGGTCTAACCCGTTCTTCCATGAAACGTTGCATCATCGTCTCAAACATGGCTTGGACGTTGGCTGGTGTCATGGGCAACGTGTTGATACCCTCCTTTTGCGGAACTGAGGCCTATGGGGCTTGCTGGAGCCCCGACTGGCAAGCAGCCCCTTGCTGCCGCATGTCCCTTTTTTTTCAGACCGGGCATGGTCCACCCCCATGGTCATCCGCTCGACACCGGTCTCCAACTCTGATGAGCTGTTAGAAGCCGGTGGAGAATGGTAGATAGATTCATCATCGGAACCAATGTCAACAAGCTCTGTGGAGGCTTCGGGGACCTTCATTGCCGTGGTGGGAGTTGGGCGGCGAACCGCCCCCACCAGTGGCACCAAACGGTCTTGGAGGTCCGACATCGACGCCTCCAGTCTCCAAGCATCAAATTCAAACAATTTATTGACACCGGCGGGGTTCTGCATTTTAATGCCAACCTCCGCCAACATCGCCACCAAATTCTTGACGAGCAGTAATGGTCGATCACTATGGATCGGCTCGGTAGTGGGACCGAGAAGACGGTCGGGGATATGGAGGTCCAACACCCGAAAGACCTGTTTTTGGCGAACAAATCGCTTCAATTCAAAAACATAATACATCTTGTCCAGGTCTTGTTCGGTGATAGCCTCATCCCCGACCTTTGACTTTTCTTCGAAGTCGTCTTCGTCGGGTGGCATTCCAAGCCCTTTTCTGGGCACATTGGGTACTTTGGGGACTTAAGGGAGGTAGACCGGATCGTTCCAGTCAGCCTCCAAGTAATTTTCATCTTTAAGTTTTCCATCAATTTTTTCATTCATATACATAGGATCAGGACCTTGGTCCTGATCCTTTCCGGAACTATAGCAAGACCTGCTATAGTCCCGATCGGCTCCGGTGGGAGCCTTTTGGGGAGGAAAAACTTATTAATCACGATCTGGTCCTCCACCAGGCCAGATCGAACATCGCCATCTTTATCAACAACGAGAACGTAAGGCGATAGCCTTTCCTTACGCCCTCTCCAGAACGACTCCATATTCAAATCATTCAAATCTTCGAATCCAATTTTTGATGGAATATAAGCACGGTGATATCCACGATCACCAAGTGATCCGGGCACGCGCACCATTGTGGTGGAGTCAAGTTCGAAATCGAAAACATTAGCATCGATAACCTGACTACCACCATCGCGCCCAGCTTTCCAACTTTCGGAGGGGGTACTCCGCGGACCACCACTCGAGATCTGGTCCAATCGTCCGCTGCAAGCAGACGACCGGTCGTCATCAGAACCCACTTGGTCCGATTGTTTAGTGTCTATCTCACCTTGTGTACCCGATGGAATGGGCTAGTTACACACTCGGTG